>VYZT01038904.1:105057-115748 GCA_013400735.1 Pomatostomus ruficeps | reverse complement strand
CCTATGTAACGGCTGCTTCGGCTCTCTCTCTTCGGCAGCCGGAGCTCCCGTCCCAGCTCCGCATTCAGGTACATTGTATCGCCTGCGCGGCAGGTTACAATAAACTGAGTGTTTGCTACCAGAGAGGGTCCCTCTGCCTCTTCGCTTCTGCCATTTTGCTACAGTTTAACCGACGGCTGCTGCTCCCTAGCAGGGACAGACGGTGCAGCTGCGCTCTAAAGCCCGCAGGAGTGCCGGACCTGAGAGGTCCGGCGCGAGTGGCGCCGGAGCGTCCGAGCGCTATTTGCTGTCGCCTCTGCGGTCCAGTAGAAAAGCTGTCCAGGCAACCGCAGCGCTGCGACATTCCACAAGTTTCAGTTCTCTGAGCCCTTTACTGACTTCTAGTAAAGAGCATTAGTCAGTGGCATACAAGCTACTGGCTCCAGCATGCACTGGGCCATTAATCCTCCACTTGCTGGGGAAAGAACAGTTTCCTTCCACTCATTTTACTGCAGAACTAAAAAGTGTACTGTTTAGTTTGGAATCACTGCCAGAATGGATTGATCTCCTTCATCCCACCTGCAATGGGACTGAGCATCAGAAGATTGCCAGCAAGCTTCATTCCCTGAAGGAATTAATGTTGCTGCTGTACGTTTAAGTCTGCAGACTTAGCAAGGGTTGATATTTTTCTCAACACATGGTTTTAAAGGCTTTAAAAACACCAGCTCAGTTAGTCTTTCTATCCTTCTGAATAGGATCAAATGCCTATGTTTCAGAAAAACTTCTGCTAACTTTTTCCTTCCTAAAGCCATGAATTCCCATTAAAAATCACTGTCCCTCACAGAATTTAGGGCTTCCTCAACTTTTTCATTCTCCACTACCTTTTAATTTGAGTCTCTTGAACAGTGTTTATTCTTCAAGACTGCAATGTTATATGTTATTACAGTAAAAGATAGAAGTGCAGATTGCTATTTAAACTAAGGGCCTCACTCTGCCAATAAACATCAAAGTATGTTAAAGTAGATACAACCGCAATGCAGATGCCCTGGAAAGGCATTTTGTATTGTCAGAGCAAAGGGATGAGGCCTTTGTAGGGCCGATGAGTCTCACAGATTTACAGTAATTTGATTTTTTCCTTCAAAGCCCCAAGTACTGACATCATATGAACATAAAAGAAACAGCTTTCAAAGAAGGTTAATTTCTAGCTTTTGTGTATGCAGGATTTTTCAAAAGGATCTTAGAACCAGGTTGTCTATTACAATATGATTATAATTAGCTCATTTTAGAAGCAACATTGCAGCATGATTCTTTCATATTATATCTGAAAAAAGCCTGTGCTGAAAATACTTTTAAATATTTACTTGTGCAGCGACTTTAAGAAAGATTACAGTGAGGGTAATACATTGTTTCTGATGTAAATATAACATTTTGAATTGTATATATCCTCTAAAATATTGATGTTGAATGCTAATTATAGTGATTCTTTCTTTGATAGGCTAATGCACATCTCAGATTATGTCCCAGGAAAAATGCTGGAGAAGAAGAGAAGTTCAAACCCAGAGACAGAGAAGCCATGATGCTTACTTGCTGTTTAGAGCTTTCTAGCAGAAAAGGGATGGCAAGTAATTTTGAAAGTTGTTAGGAAAAAAGCAGAAACCATGGCGCTGTCCTTCCCACTGGTTGGTGGGACATAGGCTAATGCCAACCCACCCTGGAAGTAAACTCCTACTGGTGGTGGTGAGATTGCAGTCTTTAGAATGTTGCTACAAACTCTGCCATCTCAAGTATATTCCCAGCTGTTTAATAACAAGAGTATCTTTAAACAGCTCTGTAGAAATGGACAAAGGAGGTAGATTTTCAGTAAAAGTTTATGGACCTCTATTATGCCAGAATACAGAAGCTGTAACCTGGAGCTTTGTGCCAGCAGTCATTCCATGGTGGAGTTGTATATGACACTGTATGGAAGAAGAAGAAAAAACTAAAAAAAGGAAAAAATTTTAAAAGAAAAGAAAAAAAAAAAGGAACAGAAAAGGGAAGCAAGGGAGTTTTCTGCACTCCAGATAAAATCTCTATTTAGTGCAATCCTTTCTCTAAAATGCTGTAGAGTCTGGAAGCTGTGCTGCTTGATTATCTTCTCTGTTATTCCTATTTGTATGATGCAATTTTCTGGCCAGACAAACCTGACTTGGGCATCCAGCTGGGCTGGGAGTGGACAGTCCGTGCGGGAGTGCTGCTGGACTCAAAGGAATAAGTATTAGCCCTTGCCTTCCCTGCTGTTTCTTGGCATGCAGCCTGTTCCCATGACATTATCTGAAGCTGGTTGTGGAGATTTATGGTTTATTTTTATAGCAATATTTTGAAGCAGTTATCTTCCAGCTTGTACCTATACAACTGTATACTGTCAGTCTAGCAAGGGCTTGTTTCTGTAAATCCACTTGTTTAAGATTTCCCTCATGTGTACACACAAAACACATTGTTAGCCTTGACAAGCAGTTAAACACTTAACCAGCACTGAAAAATTTCAGCTCATTTTCAAGTGCTGTAAGCTCTCATTTCTCCTGTCTGTTCTGTAGGCCTGGAATGGTAAGGCAATAAAGGAAGGAATAAAATACCCAGAGCCAGCAACTTAACTGGCTTATACCTAGGTAGCTCCACCAAGTCAATGGGGCTACAGAGACATGCACACACTGAAAATCTGACTTTGTGTAAAAACAAAATCTCAGTATTCACTGGTTTTCATAGGTCTACCTGTATTTTGATTCTCCTTTATTGTTTTGCTGAGTGTATGTTTATTTGAAAGAGTATTGAGAGCTTACTAGTTGATATTGATTTGAATGTGTTTGAGTTGGCATAGCTGCCTTGAATAAATGAGATTATCTCAGACTGAGACTCATGCCAGTGAGTGTTACATCTTCACAACGGGCTAAAAATCCAGGCTCTGATTCTGTATTGCACTACTATGTTTTATAGTTAGGGCAACTCATATGGTTGGATTAGGGATGCAGAAGAATAATCTGAAGATGTTCTGAGCCAGGCCTCCCTTCACTGGGTGTGGTATACAAAATGTAACATGCATTTCACATGATAGTCATAGGCAAATTCTGTAGCCTGGGTTTCTTGATCTGAAAGAGGAAAAAGGAAAATGTTGCTGTAGTGGTTACTGCACAAGTGAAACACCAAACAGAGCATATGAGGATCAAAAATGAGCAGGAAGAACACAAACTTAAACACTCTGTGTACGAAGATTAATTACATAAAATAAAAGCTGGAAAAAATAAAAGAACCAAATGATGCAGCACAGGAAATTTCTAAAAATGTTGCTGTTGACACTAAAGAAAGACAGAATATTTTGCCTGCAGCTGCAACACAGCTGTCACATCCAAACAAATTAAAACCCTCTGAGGACCAAAAACCACAATAAACTATAACATTATTTAAGTGAAGCAAGATCTTTTCTCTGCATCCCAAGCCAAATGCTTATTTAAGGTGCAAAAAGGCATTCTGGGAGCACCCAGTGGCACAAAATATCGTTCTAGGTCCAGGAAAGCTTAAGAACTGGTTTTGTGGATATTAAAATAGATCTCCCTACTGTCTTGCTGCCACTGTAAGAATGGCATGGTTTTCCATCTCCATTTCAAGGGTCCTGATGGCAGATTCTGAGGCTGCTGATTTTGATGCCCTAAGCAATCAGAAGGTGCAGATAACACTTTTAAACTGAGCACTGCAATACTGCCTGGCATCCTGGCTTGTTCGCTGCATGGTGCTTCAGCCAGTACTGTACAAACAGCAGCTGAAGTTCTGCACACTGCTAGAGGTTTGCTCCTAGGAATGCCCCAGCCTCCCAACCCCATCCCAGTTGCACTTGGTTACCGAGAAAGTTTTTGCATTCATTACAAGGTGCTTATGCAGATTTACAAAGCCATTAAAGAGCAGAGCCCAAGTCACCTTTCTGAGTTAGTGGCTCTTTACTCCACTGGTCACAGGCTGAGGTCAACTGATCCAGGTCTCTGTGCATCCTCAATGCCCAACGGCGCCACTTTGGGTGGTCGCTCTCTCAGCCATTGTGCGCATGGCCCCGCCAGCTCCTGCCAGCACTGGCGCTGTTACCTTCCCTCCCTGTGCTCAGAGCCCACAGGCAAGACACAGTCGGACTCAGCAGCCCTTAGCTGGATGCTAATCATTGTGATTTCTGAAGAATCATTGCTAACACTGTTTTCTCAATCATTTCTCTTTAGTGTTTTGAGATGTGTCTGCGAGACAGGCACTAAAAAGAGTGTTTGCTTTTTTTCCCCCTCTCCCATTCCATTTTTATTTTCTGTTTGCAGATGTAATTCCCTCCCGTGGTACAGCAGGAAAGCATGCATAATGTAACTATGTGAGCACAGCTGAACTTTTCCCTACTCTAAAGAAAACATTTATCATGGACCAAAGCACAGAATAGCTTTACAGAGCACTTCTTTGATTAAATATATAAAATAAACCAGCTGCTGCTGTAAAGAAACATAAAATATTTATCAGATTAAATATGGATCATGCAATCTTATATTGACTGTTTAACCTTAAATGCCTACTAAATCAATGCAACAGATCTGAATTCACAGAAGAAGTCAGCCTTCTAAAGCCATTATTATTAATCATTACTTTAAGTCCTGTAAATCTGTTTGATGTTGGCCATAATACATATGATTATGTGAGCTGGAATTTCAGCTGTATTGTTAATCAATAGATGTTTTTGCTGACTGGATAAAAAACAGGGAAAGGAAACACATTAGGAAAAAAAAAAGAAAAATAAAAAATTGGAATATGTCTGGTCCAAAAACAGTAAGGTAGTTTTTTCTTTTCACTGATGTGAGAAATCCCACAATGTGTAAACTATTCTACAAAGGTTACTCATTATTAAAGTTATACCACAAAATGTCATGGCAATAGAGTGTTGTCATGGGATAAATATATCTCACTTTGAAATACTCTCCATAAATTCCACAGTCACCACAACTTCCATTTAGCTGCAGAGGGCTGGCAGGAATGTTTTGGTTTAAAATTAATCATCCACTGTTCTTCCTTCCTGTCAGTAGGCTTAAGCACTGCAATATGAGGGAGAAAATCTTGGAAATGTTTTTTATATTCATTCAATGCCCAAGACTAGAGTCAGAAAGGGGTATTCACAAACCTGATTTTGCGAATATCACAGTTTTGAGAATTTCAGTGAAAGCGCTCACTTAGCTGCAGTACCCAAAAAGTAAACTGCTCTAACTCAAACAGAACTGACCACTAGGTATTTTAAGTGGTTAGTATTTGGCCTGCAAAAATCTGCAAAAAAATATTAGCACAAACAAGGTCCCCAGACTTATTAATTCTATTATTTTAATTTAGGAAGGACGTCAACGCACAATCAGTCACCAGAGAAGTTATCAGATGATTCAGTTGAGTTTAAAATTTTCTGTGTAGAGCTGACTGCACACTCCTAAAGAAAACAGCTGATGTACAACCTTACTCTGGGATCAGCTTGAAAAGGAGGGCAGAGATGGGGAGGGTCAGTGGTCATTTATTCAGTATTAGTTATTGTGTGCTCTTTCAGCCCCTTGGCTTTTTGTACCCCCTGTTTCACTGAGCCTGTGTTCAGGATTTGTCTGATGCCTTAGCTGGCTTCTCTGACAAACCTGCCAGGGGATTTGCTGGCTTTTTTTGTAGAGCATGAAGTAGATTCAGATTCTGCCCTGTTTCTACATCTGCAAAGATTGAACTGCTGTCCAGTGCACACTGCCCCTGCCCACAGTAACCTCAAGGGGAGTATATAACTCTGAAACATCATGTAAGTCCGCTCAAGGTCAAAAAAGCCTCAAACATCTGTGAGTATTCATAAAGATTAACTTCTCACAAGTTAGCAGGTTGTGTGCTCAGCAGTTGAGCATTGCCATGAGGTTGTGCTGGGAGAGGAACACAATGACAAGTGGGGCTGAAGTGGTGTGAAAGCAAATTGAATTTATCTACATTGTTAATTGCTGCCCATAAGTAAAAATTACTTTTTCCTTTTTTAAAAGTATTGGTGCCTGCCTGAAAACTTTATGAGCAACTGCTGCTGGTTTGTGGGGTTTTTGTTTTTGTTTTTGTTTTTGTTTGTTTGTTTGTTTGTTTGTTTGGGTTTGTTTTTTTTTAATGGGAGCTCCAGCAGTCACACTTTGGAAGTTGTTAATATGATGTCACTGGGTCTGCAGGTGAGTAAAATACCCAAATAACTTTTCTTTTAAAATGTTCTAGCAGCAGCTGTTTCAACACATGAATCATAACTTCTCTGCCTTGAGAACTGCAGCCATTTGAATGGCTTCCGTGAACAAAAACATGGCACACACACAAATCCAGAATGAAACACAAATGCCTCCATGAAATACCTGTCCCCACAAACTCATACAAGCGCTTATTTAGAATTTTTTATGACATTTTATGTAGTTAATCCACTAGATGGATACCCAACAATCACACCACATACAACTACAGCAGTTGTTAGAGAAAGTTGATTTAGTAGAATCTGACCCTCTTTTAAAGGCAAGGAAATAGATCTAGGAAGCACAAAGCCATATGGGATAAAAGTGACAGAACCAAAACTACATGTCAGATATTCCTCCATTTTCATCTAGCACATTTCCTTTAGATCATGTCACTATATTACTCAAGTTGGACTTCGATAATTACTGTGAAAATGAAGCTTTGAGAAAATAACTTGAGGGGATACTACATGCGTGTCACTACATGTAAAATAGCCGCATAAACTGATTTTCTTGTTTCAAATAAATCACTACATTTCTGCATCTGACCCAAACTAGATCTGTCTCATTGGAGTCCTCATTGCTCTTTGGGGCTACATTTGTATAACATGACAGCAAAATGAGGACCAGATCTTTTAAAGCTTGGCCGCTCAGGTTTGATTATAGAATCATTGAGTCATGTAGGTTAGAAAAGACCTCTAAGGTCATCAAGTCCAATCATTAATCCAGCACTGCCAGGTCCACCATTAAACCATGTCCCTAGGAGCCGCAACTACACATCTTTTAAATACCTCCAGGGATGGTGCCTCCAACACTTCACTGGGCATTCTGTTCCATTGGTTAAGAATCCTTTCATTGAAGTAATGTTTCCTAATATCCAGTCTAAAACTTCTCTGGTGCAACTTGAGGCCATTTCCTCTTGTCCTGTTACTTGTGAGAAAAGACAGATCTCCAGCTCACTCTGACCTCCTTTCAGGTAGTTGCAGGAAGTGATAAGGTTATCAGCTCCTTCAACTTCTCCTCATCAGATTTGTGCTCCAGACCCTTCATCAGCTTTGTTGCCCTTCTCTGCTCACATTCCAGCACCTCAATGTCCTTCTTGTTTAGTGAGGGACCCAAAACTGAACACGGGATTTGAAGTGTGGCCTCACCAGTGCCAAGTATATGGGAAGGATCGCTTCCCTAGTCCTGCTGATCACCCCATTTCTGGCATGGAAAAAGCCAGGAAAATTATTAATGGCATTTAAGAAAGTGCAACAGGATAGAAATTACCACAGGTTCTCCTGACTTCTTAATGCAACCTCCGGTGGTAGAGTATGTTCAGCACTTCATGTTACTGTCAGAATATTATTGCAAATAAGCTTTAAAATGTAAACTGTGGCAAGGGAAAAATGAGGGCAAAAAGAGCTAAATCGTGGGTTGAAAGAGGAGAAGAAAACAAAGACAGCTGTGGAGACAGACATCGAGGAAGAAAAGAAGAAGAATCATCAACTATGAGATATAAAGACCAATGTTATATTAAATAATGAGTATCAAAAGTGTTTCTATACACGTACATGTATAAAATATAGAGAATTATATGTGTGGATTCTGTTGTAAGTGAAAATAAACTGTAGCTTCTTGCTGTGTAAACCTGGAACAATCTTTTCTACAACATACATTTGCAGGAGCAAAAAACCAGCTGAGTATCAAGTCATAACAAAACTGAAAAAATCATAATCTGATTTTTAATTACATGGAAATGGAGACATTTACATCTGGGCTTTGGCCCATGTACAGTCAAATATAAAAGCCAATTTTATTGCTTTGTACTGGATGTGACTCCCCTATAAACTTCCTCATGGTAATTTGCATAGCCTAACCTCTCTGTCACTCACTGTGTGGCATGCCTGAGCCACCATGACTTCACCCAGCTAAATGCACATGAAGGCAGCAGAGTTATTTTATTCTGTAGTTTAAAGGCTGCTGTAGTCAACAGTGTGTGAACAACAGGGAAAGTTTAGCCTGAGAGTGGTAAGAAACTGCAATTTAAAAATTGAATTTCTGTACTCAGTTCTGGAAACAGCCATGAGATACCTTTTCTTAAACATTTTCAGTTGGGATCTACATATACCTTTTGGCATAATTTCAGGAAGTGCAAGGCTCACACAATCTTATTTTCTGCCTGAAATCTGGGAAAAAAAAAAAGCCTCAACCAAATTTGATAAATGGTCAAAATTCTCAAACCCAGTTATGGTCACAGAAGGTTTGTGAAGCCTAATGGCTTGTGAAAAATCCTGGTTTATTGGCTCACTAACAGGAAACACGTTCTTGACTTTGCAGCAGCCTGCTCACAAGTAACTGTGTGTGATGGCCAGTCCATCAGTGTGTACCCAGCCTTTTGGTGACTGAGCATATCATAGAGGAAGAAAATAAAGCCTCATGAAGATAATAAAGGGATCATTTAGAATTCTACAATTTTGGCTGCCAATTTTATTCTAATAATTCAGTAGAATTTAACCAATAGAGAATAGTTATGAAAACTTAATGACTACTTTAAAATGTAAGCAATATCATATAGTGCAGAACAAGGAACTACACACTGGAATCAAGTATATATCACTGCAAACTCTCCAAAGCACAGAATGCCTTTTGTCATTATGAAGGTCTGTTGAATGTGATGGCATTGGTCAACAGGACACCTTTCCCCAAGGAAATTTTGTCTTCTATTGCAGTTTCTCAATAACTGCTTAAGGACTTTCCTTCCGTCTCACCACTCATTCCATTTTCCTAGCACCACCCACTTCACTTTTGGGGTCAGATTCTCAAGGGGCTTTAGGCACCTAATTCCCTCTGAAGTTAAGAGTGGTTAGATGTCCAAATGGCAGGTGTATCTAGGTCAGGGTCTCTGCCTCTGCCTGAGAGCAGCCCCTTTCAAGGTCATTGAAATTACAGGTTTCCCCCTGAGCTCCAGATCCACCTCTCCCCTGGAGCCTGAGCATCTTGCACAGGTGTTATACAGGGAGGGGAAGAGGCCACACGCTCTGGACACGAGCTGAATCTGGGCCCAAGATTATGCCCTGTCTTGGGCATGCTTTACCCCTCAGCTGGAACCTGCTCCAGCCCCTCTGTACATCCCATGAAGGCTGAGAGTGCAGGATAAATACTGGGCAAAGAGACAACTGGCATTGCAGTGGTGGTAGGTACAGAGCTTGTACTCCAGCCAGCTCTTAACAGAGCAGCTGCTGCAGTTTCACGAGCCAAATAACCCCAGTGGGAAGCAAAACCCCATCCCCTCAATCTTTCCTGAGAGCTGAGCTTCAAGAAGCCCAAAAGAAGGAAAGCACAAGCAGCTGGCTAGCCCTGCTCGTGTTTACACCAGTTCAGCTCTGCACAAGCTCATCCCAAACCAACTTATAGAGCAAGGGGGTTTGCCCCTTGCTGCTTTGCTTTCAGTCAACTTGCAAAATAACTCCTCTGGGATGATCATCTGGGACAAATGAAAAACTCATTTTATTCTGTCCTGAATCCTCCACTGCTGTGGGGCATCCCTGTTTCAAGGAGCAAAGTCTGTTGTTTAAATGCAGAATAGAAAATGGAGGGCTTCATAAAAAGTGTAAGTCTTGGATAGCGTGGTTTGCACATATCAGATTTAATAGTTATTATTTATTTCAAATTAATGAGCTCTGGGAAAAAAGTAAAAGAAAAAAACCCAACAAAATAAAACTGATAGAAAAGGCGTTTATGATTTGGATGGGTATGGAGTTAGTGCACCAGAGAATAAGAAATTTCAAAATTGGCTACAAAAGAAAGATGTTTATTTTTTGTTGAAGTCTTTAACAGGTTAAAGTCGATGTATTTAGGTACTTAAAATAAAGAATAATTAAAAAAAAAAAAGAAAAAAAGAAAGGGGTTGCAGGAGGTGCATGGTTTTTGGATGTATTGAGAAATGTGCAGAACAAATTACATTATTCTACAGGGGGAAGAAGATAAATACAATATACAGAAATACATAGAAACCTGTTTTCCTATAGGGAATATTCCATGTCTTCCACAGTCTTGCCCTAATTAGAAAGTATCAGTTGCAAAGCAAAAAGACGAATAAGGGTTTATAGTAATTTTCAAAGTCTAAAGCTGGTTTGCAGTTGAGAGGGAAAGATACAAAGATACTCTTTTCAGATTATGAAGAAAAAGGGTGTAAAGTTATGGGAAAGTTCATTATTGGGGAAAATGAAGTCAAGAATTCTTTGGTTTTACATAAAAGGTGGAATTATGCCTGTTTTAAAATAAATTCTAAAATTCACATTAAATTCTGCGAGGTCAGGTTTCCAGTTCAGTCAATCCAGTGTATTGCATTTAGTGCCCCTGAAGATATACTATGGAGAGTTCCTCCTTAAAGCCGAGACTACACCAATCAGAACCAGACACTGCACTGATAGTATTTTCTTTTCCCTTCCCCCGCCCCCCCCC
>VYZT01038904.1:86941-105002 GCA_013400735.1 Pomatostomus ruficeps | reverse complement strand
GATTTGGTCAATCTGCTTTGCAATCCTCCACTGAGCACAGTAAATGAACCCATTCAAGCAGGGGGAAAAAAAAAAAGTAATTCTAGAAAAAGCCGCTATTTTCTCAGGTGGTCGGAAGTGTTTTTACAGCGGGGGCTGGTAAGAAGGGGTGCCGGGCAAGGGCGCGGCGAGAGCCCCGACGGGACGGTCCGACCCAGCCCCGGGATATCCCCAGTGGGCCACACCGCCTCTCGAGCAGGAAGCCCCGCGGTGCTTCTGTGAGGCTCCGGTCCGCCGGGAGCAGCCCGGTCCGTGCTGCCGCGTTACCCCCACCGGCGGGTGCCGGTGGCGGAGCCGCCATACGGGGGGCCACGGCCTCCGCGCCCCCGCCTCGTTCTCTCCAGTGGCTGCAGGGACACGGACGGGGTCTCGCCGTCCTCACTCTCCTACCCCGTTTCACATGAGCCGCAGCCTCGGGTGGTCGTCGGCGAACGAGTTGGAAAGCGCGCTGCGAACGGTGTGGAAACAACCAAAGATTTAATTTTTTTTTCTTTACCCCCTTGGAAACGTGAAAATTAATTTTAAAAGGGCGGGGGCGAAGTATTCCTGTGGATTTTTCTGGAGGGACGAGATGGTCGGGCACACGCAGCCATCCCCTTCGGGCCCACGGAGACCAACAAGGTCTCACCCCGTGGGCCAACAGAGACAGGGTCATCGCGGGGTGGATCCTGCTGTAGGTCCCCACCTCATCTGCGGGCGGAGCACACTCGTGGGCCCTGCCGCGTACTTGTAACAGCCCCGGAGAAATGATGGACCCGGCTCTTCCCCGTGGATAAGGTCGGGGAAGGGGCGGCTCTCGGTGGGACGCCGAGGACACCCGCCGTAGTGGCCTGTACAGAGAGGTGAGCGGCAAACCCACCAAGGATGCCGTCCCCAGGGGAACAGCAGGTCCAGGGTCCCGTGGGCAGACAGAGCTGAAAAGCGTCCAAGTCTGTCGCAAGCAAACCGAGAGATGAAACATTTCATGTTATTACGTTCTGCCTTTGAAGCAAACCGTTTCCCGCAGATAACAATGCGTAGGTATATTTAGACAGCTCGGGTCGTCCAAGGGGAATGTGTCTTGAGCTATTTGAGAAAAACTCTAAGAGTAAGTGCAAATATTTGACGCTGAAGAGCTCTTAAGGCTTGAAGAGTACCATTTACTTATTTCTACACATCAGTGTGGGCTTAGGATGTTAAATAGATTAAAAGGCTAAGAGAGGTCACTGAAGTAGACTCTCTTTCTCTCATCCTGACTTTTCTTCCTTGCAAAGTTTTTGCACTTTCTTTGGAGTGTCCCTGGCAAACTCCTCTTAAGAGCCACCTCGGATACTCTATGAGTTTGTGGCGCTCTGAACCCCGGCCCCCTCCCCTCCTCTAGCCGACACCCTCCTCTCCCCCCCGAAACTCCTCTCTAGCGCAGGCATTCAGCAAATATTTGCCTGCGGGGTCAAGATATTAATAAGCTATTAATAAGCCCTTTTCGGTCGCCTTTTATAGCCGGGACGCTCGGTAGCGCAGGGCAGCGGCGGCGCTGGCGGCCGGGCCTGGGCAGGTGAGCGTGGCTGTACCTGGCAGAGGGGGGGCCGGGCCCCCCAGTGCCCCTGCCTGGCGTGGGCTGCCCCGGCGGTGACACGGGCAGTCGGGGCCGAAGGGGACACAGGGGCTACCACGGGGGTAGCCGCTCCGCCGAGGACGGACACGTCGTTTCAATTTAATCTCATTTAAAAAGACGTAACTAATAAATTTGTGTGGACGGGGCTGCCGGAGACGTAAAGCAGAGTCGATAGTGGTTCAATCCCATTGAACCCTATTGAAAACCATGACAACAAGGAACAAGCTCCGATTTATCCCGGAGAGTTAAAGCACATTGTGGGAAGGCGTCAATCACCTATTATTCCAGATCTGAACAAATGCAAAATCTTGACTGGAACAAATGCTTCCAACAGGTCCGGGACATAGGGCTACATTTCCCTTTTGTTCACGGCCTAGCAGTTGGCATGTATTTGTGCTCCCCTCGCTCCGACCACCCAGGACGGCTGGGAGGCTGTGCTAGGAGCTGGGAGATAACTACTATCACCAGGCACACTTGATAGGTGGCTGCAGTAATCACGGCCTGGGAATCGTTTATATGGAGCCTGTCCAGTCCCGAAGAAATATGCGAGAAGTTGGCCAAATGGAGCCTTGTGCCCCGTTCATCTCGCCCACAAATCTCACCGATATAAATCTCACCTCTCCCTTGACGTTACTGCTCTATTGACATTTTCCCCGAGAAGTGTAGCTGCTCCCGGAAGCGACACCCAGACCAGAGCGGGGAGGAGCGGTGGCGACCCGGGGCACGCGGGCAGCGGGTCTGGGCGGCGAGAGAGGGGCTGGATAGATATAATCTATACACAATAGCTTATGGATGCCTGTTTGTAGAGGGAAATGAGCACCGACAAAGCGGCCGGAGAGAAGAGTGTCTCCGCGTGTAATCTGAGTTTCTCTTTCCCGGCGCGCAGTGCATCGCCGCAGGGTTTCGCTCCGTTCCCCCGTCGGGGATGAGCTGTGTGAGCCTCTGCCCGTGTTCAAAGGAAAACTGATCTGCTGGGGAGAGGCTAGGTGTCTCCTTCCAGCCAGACTTTGCTCCATCCGGCCGGACTCGCCTCCCACCGCTTCCCGAGGCGTCCGCCGGTCCGTCCCGCGAAACCGGCGGGGAGCTGTGGGAGGGAAGGCCGCTGCGGCCGGCGGGACGGGAGCGTGTCCCGCCTCCGCCCTCTGCGGTCCCACGGCTTGGCCCACGCTGCATGACCCGCGTGAAACATCGCCCCCATCGGTCACTTCTGCCGTTGCCGTGCGGCTGGAGACCGAGCCCTGTCGCTGCGGGTTTGCGTTTGAACGGCACGCTGGACTGCTTGTTTCTGTATCGTATTTTCTTTCGAGTCCTGGGCGGCCACCAAGGCTGGGAAAAGCACGACCGCAATTTCGCGGGGGGACGGGGCCACCCGGTGAAAGGCTGAGGGGAGATGAAGCTGCCAGAAGGTGCTTGTCCCACGCTGCTGCCGCCGGGCGTCCCCGAACCGTGCCAAGACAGTATCAACACCCTCCTCCCGGGGGGCGCCGGTCCTCGGGCTCGTTTGCTGCCTCTTTCGTCAGATGAAGCTGCAGTCGGCAGGGACGGCGCGGATAAATAGACGCGCCGTGTTTGATCTTTTCTCCCTCTCCCCAGCTGGAGTCATTTCAGTCACTCACACACCCCGCCAGAGGGGATATTCCCTGGGTTAGTACAACTCAAACTGGTGATTAAAAAAAATAAATCTCCCCTACCCCTCTCCCGACTCTTCCTTATGGACCGAGTATGCCAAGCTCCCGCCATCATCTTTCTCGAAAAAAGGTGCACCTTTCATCTACTATGCCCAAGAGACGCAGAAAAACCCCATCCCACAGATCCCACTTCTTAACGCACACGCCCGCCAGCCTTCCCAGCCGAGAGCTCAGCCGAGGTGTGAAAAATGCCCCGTTGAGGGTAGGAAACCTGCCAGCAATAAGAGGGAGAATTGAGGTAGCACTGCAAACAGATCGGGCAAATAAAACAAATAACNGGGAGGGGGCTCTCGGCAGGCTCTGCGGATGTCCTGGGAGGATTCACTTTGTCTGCGGATAGAAGGGACGCTGGTGGCTTCGGTGGCGGATGGAGGGGGGTGGTTGTTGGTCATCCACATGCCACCCAAGATGTTATTCACTGCTAACAATTACCATTATCTGTCCCCACTTTTGGCTAATCAGACAGAATATGTAATGATGAAGCCTATTTCCTGCTGTCTTTGGGAGGTAACGGGTTATTCTCTCATGGGGGTGGCGGGAGGGGGGGTTACACCTACTCCCATTAGGGCTTTAGCACTTGACTAATTCAGGTACTTAGCATCCTATAGACAGGGACGGTTTGAAAGCAGGCAGTGTTTGCAGTGGGGAGGACTGTTTATATAAACAGGACACCTCTGTAAACGACACTAATATTTGGGGTTAGGTGGCAATGGAAAGGAAGGTCCTCTTGAGCCGAGAGATTCCCCAGTAACTGGACGCAATTCTTTCCTCGCAGCTTTTAAGGAAGGGGGTTCTGTTTGGGGTGATATTTTTGGGGGGAGTGTGCACAACCTACCATGGCCACATCTGGCAGGATCAGTTTTACAGTGAGGAGTATTTTGGATTTACCAGAGCAGGATGCTAATAGCATAAAGCAAGCCTCTGACCATCACCACTCAGCGGAGAACTACACCGGCTCGTCGTACCGAGGGTGGATAGAAACAGACAGAAATCATTATCCCTGTGAGTATAAACGGACAGGAATTCGCCATCTCCGCACAATTATCTTTTATTTGTTCCTCCTTCCTTTAAGGAAGATGCGAAGCAGCGAATTGTCAGTGTACGTAGCCTACAGAATCGGGGGAATCCAGGCTGGCAATTTTATAAAATATTACTGACTTACAACAATGAAACAGCAGAAATATCCCGGCCACGACCTTAAGACAGAAAAGAGGGTCTGGTTTTTGTTGGAGGTTTTCGGTTTGGGGTTTTGGAGGTTTTTTTGGAGGTTTATTTTTGGGGGTTTTTTTTGGTTTGGTTTTTTTGGGGGTTTTATTTGTTTGTTTGTTTTTGGTTTGGGTTTTTTTTGTTGTTTGTTTTGGGGGTTTTTTTGGTCTATGCATGTTCCCAGCTATGGCACAAAGCAACATACCAGGCTGTATCCACCTCTCTCTCTGTGCTTACCGTTTAAGTCCACTTCCCGGATTATTTTTTTACACCCCGTTTCACTGTGGCAAGAAATCCTGTCTTTCTGTGCTGGAGGGCTTTGAAGCCACCCCACGCTCCACAGAGGAAAGCTGAGCATTCCCCCGTGCCTCGCCTCCCCGCGCTGCCGCGGAGCACCCGGCGCGCCGCCGCCTAGATCCACGCACCTGCCACCGAGGAGGGCAGGCTCCAGGTCGCAAACCCAGCTGTGTAGCATATTGGTCGCACCTCGCACACATAAATTGTGCCGCAGATATACGGTCTTTATCGTATACCTGTGTGTGCACAGGGGGAGATCGTCCTTTGAACGGGTGCGGGAACACCACCGGGATAAGTTAAATATTTAGGTAATCGAGAGGCTGGTGAAAAGCAGTTATGAAAGGACGGGGCAGCCCCATGTTCTGTTTCAGTACCAAGGGAAGATGAGGGCCGGCAGCCCGCGATGTCCGGGCTGTGCGCGGCGAAGGGGCCGTGCCCCTGCGGGGAAGAGCGGGTCCCCCACGCGGGGACAGCCCGCTCCGTCCTGTGGGCTGCGTTTAATGTATTCTTGGGGTTAGTTCACATCTCGTGTTGACTGTTGGGATTAATCCGACTCGGTAAACAGCCGGGGCTCTCCCTGCGAGCGGCGTTTCAGCTCTCGGCGGCCTCCTCGATGCCTGCCCCGCTCCCTGGCCCCGGCTGCTCCCTCTCTCTAACCCACTCGCTGTCCCTCAGCTTCCGACGAGAGCGGCCCGGAGATGAGCTTGCCCGACTCCACCCAAAGGTCGCTCCCCCCCCGCGGCTCGAAGGCCGAGGAGAAGAAAAAGAAGCGACGGGTGCTCTTCTCCAAGGCGCAGACGCTGGAGCTGGAGCGGCGGTTCCGGCAGCAGCGATACCTTTCGGCGCCGGAGCGGGAACAGCTGGCCCGGCTGCTCAGCCTCACCCCCACACAGGTGAAGATCTGGTTCCAGAACCACCGCTACAAGATGAAGCGGGCGCGAAGCGAGGGTCCCGGCAGCCCCCAGCCACTCCCGCCTGCCCTGCTGCGCCGGGTGGTGGTGCCGGTCCTGGTGCGGGACGGGGAGCCCTGCCGCGGCTGCCCCGCCAGTCCCCCGCCGCCCACCGCACGCCCCAAGTTGGGTTGCGCCCTGGCGGGATGCAGCGCCCAGGCCACCCTCGCCCTGCAGGGCTACCGAGCCTGCCCGCCCGCCGCCGCCCTCGGCGTCTTCCCCGCGTACCAGCACTTAGCGCACCCCGCCGTGGTCTCCTGGGGATGGTGACAGCGGCACTTAGCCCTCTGGGGCCGGACTCATCGCACGGGCGCGGAGCGGCCCGCCCCGGGCTCTAGCGCGGGAAGGCACCGAGGCGCTCCGGGGCACCACGGCCGGGCTCGGGCGGACTGGGCGGCGGCAGGCCGGGACCAGGCTGGCCGGGGCCACGCTCCTCGCCGCCGGCCTCACCCGAGGGCGAGGATGCTGCGTGAGGCGAGAATTTTGTAAAACCTCAGCTCCTTCTCCTCCTTCAAGAGATTCCTTGTTAAAAAGTAACGATCATCCTAGCGACCTAGTGTATTTTAAAATAGCTGACTCTTCCAGTGACTAATAAAATAATTTTTGGCGAATAAATTTTTCCCGGCGAAGAAGTGTAGTTTTGACGATTGGGACTGTTTCGTAGGGTTGCCTCCTGTGCTATAAAAGCTTAAATACGTGTCTTGATAGCGCCAGTCGAATTTGGCTTTCAAGTTCGTTTATTTTATCTATATGCCCCGGTAAACGGCGAATAAAGTTTGCTGCAAGCATCTCACTGTAAACGCGGTGATAATTCCTACAGGAAGCGTGATCCCGAAGTCTCCCGCTCTGGAGACTCCCGCTCCCCAGGACTTTGCGTTTTAAGCGGCGATGTGTTCCATAGAGCCGACAAGGCAGGATTCAGAACTAAGTCAATCTTTCCGTTAGCCTGTAACCGTTCCAAATTCCAACTGGGGGAGGATAGCCAAGAAAATTATGTTTTGAAACTATTTTATAAACTATGGATTTTATTACTTTGAAATAAAAATAATATTATGTATTTTCTGTCAACTGCCAGTGGGAGAAAAGCCCTAAACCCCCCTACAAAGCTAAACCCAGGTCCCTGAAATATGGACTAGACTGGCTACTTCCATCCCTCCTACAGCACCTACGGCCCACGAACGTGGAGGGAATATTTGGGGCAAAGACCCCACGGGGACTGATGAAGACAACCTGGACGCTGAGGAAAGGCTGTGGAGGGAAAGGGACCCGCAGAAGATATTTGAGTGGGGTTTTTATTATATATTTGTTTATTTA
Source organism: Pomatostomus ruficeps (assembly GCA_013400735.1). Taxonomy (NCBI): domain Eukaryota; kingdom Metazoa; phylum Chordata; class Aves; order Passeriformes; family Timaliidae; genus Pomatostomus; species Pomatostomus ruficeps. Next base: position 97,914 of record VYZT01038904.1, on the reverse strand, counting down.
TTCCCTGGAAGGGCATGACTTTGGACGACATGTGCCCCTGGGATGTGCTGTGCCGTCTACACATCCCGGCGACCCCACAGAGAGCGAAGCTGCGAGGTGCTGCCGTAGAGGATGAGGAGGCGACCAAAAGCACACACCGGTTTCCGTGGGTGATTTTGGCCACCTCCCCCGCCAGAATAGCCCCGCTTTCCTCCCAGCCCTACCTTACCCAGGGCTGCGCACCCTCCACTTGGGCGGCTCAGTGCCGTCTCTGTCCTCGGTGCGGGAAGATCAGACCCAGCTACAGTGCAGGACAGGCCGGGGAGAATGAAAGAACGCCAATCCTCCCAACTGCATCTCCTCCCCCGCTTGGACAGGGGGCCGTGTGCCGAGAGGGAGGCGCGGAGCGGATCAGGCCTCTGGGCTGTGCGGGAAGGACCAGGGGAAACATGGCTTCTGTTTCACCTGGGCTTGGTTTTATTGTTTGGTTGGTTGGTTGTTGGGTTTTGATTTTTTGTTGTTGTTGTCTTTTCCCCGCCCCTTTGCCTTTATTTTTCCTCCTGCCATCCGAAATCTTTTTTTTTTTTTTTGTTTTTTTTTTTTGTCTCAGCTGCTGGCCACCTTGTCTCCCATATGGATGGGGTTATCTTAGAAGGATCTCCCAGAAAATCGCTCCTTAAACCTCCTTTTGTCTTGGAGGTTGAAAAGAGTATTGTTGTGCATGAAAAGGACCTAGACAAAATCAGCACTGTTTCAATTCAGGACTGTTTAATCAGTCCCTAGTTACAATTTTATGGGTTTTAGGCGGTACAATAGCATCTTTTAAAACCTTGTGGCCTTCATGAAAACAAAGGGCTTGAATTTTATGGGCTTACAACTCCAATTAGAACACTGCCAATGTGTATGGGAGATTATCAAATTTGTATCATAAAACCCCTTTATAATAAATGATTACTGGAAGCTGGGAAGGGGCGGGGGGAGAAAGGACCCAGACTTCAAGCAATGGACTTTGTCGCATGTAGTTCTAAAAGTACAGATGCTGCCCTCCATTTTAACCCTTTGTGACCCAGCTATGGAGCAGGATCATCTGTGGAAATAGTGTGATAACGTCATTAGAAACAGAAACAAAGACGACGGGACAAGACTGCTCCTCCTTAGCACAAATCTACCCTCCTTCAGCTTGTCCAGTGTTTGCAGCATCCCACCTGGAAGGGTCCTTCCCTGGCTCCTCGCTGATCTGAGCTGTGTTCCTGTCCAGGAGTCCACACATGGCCATAGGAAGACTCTGTAAAATAGGAGGGCTTCCTTAAATTACCGCTTTTATGAGCTACTATTCATCCAGGTAATGACAGAGGATGTCCCATCCCAATCCCAGGTTGCAGTGATTTTCTCTGATCACCAGCTGCAATGTCACCTGATGCAGGTTTCTTCATGCAAAATGCTCGATTTGTGAGCGTTGCCTTTTGCCTAGCCCAGGGAATGGGAAAGGTGTGATTCCTGGGCACCGGCAAAGGCTAACGAGGTGCTCTTGCAGGCTGAGCAAAGTCATCTCAACAGGGGTTCAGGGAAGATGGTAGAGTCATGTTCAAGCATGGAGAAAAGCAGCCCCCTTAATTTAATGCATCCAAGTAGAAAGAAGAATGTATTAAATAATAAGACAATACAATAGTGTATGAAAATTTACAGTAAAGAAAAAGTCTTGTGAAGAAGATAGGGTGGGACTGAAAATATTATCTTTCCTGAGAGCAGCAAATTAATCTGTCTAAATTTTAAGCACATTTAGCAAGGAAAATAATTAACTTTACCAACGGTTAAGCTGTAGCTAGGAGATACTTCTTAACAAGTGCCATTGATAACAGCTTTAGAGCAAGAGAAACTTAGCACCTTTCCATGTATTTTCTGTTACTTTGGCTTGGTTTCTTATAAGGCACGAAATCATCTCAGTTGTTGGTTTGGATTTTTTTGTCTCCTCCTCAAAGGGGTGAATGTACAGTTTCTGCCTTTTCTCTTTCCCCACCAGGTCTCACTGTTACTTTCACCCCGCAAACAGCCCTGTGAATTTCATTGAAACTAATGAATAAGCATACCACAATCAAGATCTAAATGCTGTCTTCAGCTAATGAAAAGCATTGCTAACATCTTCAAATATATTCCTGGGTACTTTATTCTTAGTCAGTAAATAAACAATTGATTTTGCAAAGGCCCAGACCTGTTTCGGTGGGAGCCTCTGGGCATATGTTTGTTCACTCAGAACTAAGACATTAAAACAAGTCACTAGATTGCCTCTAGTGGACAATAGTTTTGAACAATAGTTCTGAAAGAGCATATGCGCAAGCCTCTTGGTGATACTTCATGAACAGGTTGAGTGTGTCCCTGCCAGTGAATACCCATCATTAGTCCTTGTATATACACACACCATGCATTTTAAAAATTACAACAGATTAAAAATATCACCTCTGTACACAGAACTCTACCATGCTCCAAGTCCTCTTGTCACTGACTTAGGAAACGCTCCTGGCAGCCATGCAGTATGCATGTCCTGGTTAATGACCCATCTGGACTGTGTTCTTAAATAAGTGCAGGTTAGATCTGCGGAAACCTTTGGAATTTCAGCCGCTTGTACCTCCTAGCATTTGATTAGGAATAAGCCTTCCACCCTTGCTTAGAGCCCAGTTGATGCTGTAGGATCACAGTGAGGTCACTTTGCTTTCAGAAACAGGTGGTGCCCAACTCTGTCTGTGGAGAAGCACAGTCCTGGCTCCCCCTGTACTCAGTGACCTTCCCAAGTAGCAGTTCATTGTTTAAGATAGTGTCTTACTGGACTGGAGTGCCTGATAGCTGCTGCTTCTTGAGAAGATGGGAATAGCTAAGATACAAGGAATAGCAGTTTCTGAGCCTTAGTAATGGTACTCAGCCTTTCCCCCAAAAGCCTAGAGTGCAATTTCCTTTTCCTCAGCCTATGCTTTCAACCCTTGAGCACTGGACCAGTCCCATACATATTGGCCATCAGGTAGTGAACTCTTTCCAGAATTCCTGCCATGAACAAAGAATTGCAAAACATAGACTCCACTCCATTTACTAGACATAAAAAAAATTAGGCAAAAATTCAAGTGTTATCAGCAATGGCAGAAGGACCCCAGTCATCTCATGTAACTTCCAGGAGGCTTCTGATTCACTGTGCTGGTTTTGGCTGGGATAGAGTTAATTTTCTTACAGTAGCTAGTATGGGGCTGTGTTTTGAATTTGTGCTGAAAATGGCGTTGATAATACAGATTTCTTTTTGTTATTGCAGAGCAGTAGTACTGCATCAGAGTCTTTTCTGTTTTCCATACTGTCCCAGCAGCAAGAAGGCTGTGGGTGCACAAGAATTTGGGAGGAGACACAGCGGGGAGAGGTGACCCCCACTGATCAGAGGGATATCCCGTATCATAAGGCATCATGCTCAGCACATAAAAATAGAGGAAGAAGGAGGAAGAGGGGTTGTTCAGAGCTCTGGAATCTGTCTTCCCCAGTAACTATTATATGTGGTGGAGCCCTGATGAACCCCTGCCTGCCCATGGGAAGTAGTGAATTAACTCCTTGTTTTGCTTTGGTTGTGTGAGTGACTTTTGCTTTCCCTGTTAAACTGCCCTTATCTCAACGCATGAATTTTCTCACTTTTTTCCTTTCAATTCTCTCTCCCATCCCATCAGTGGGGGAATGAGCACCTGGCTGTGTGGTGCTTAGTTGCTGGCTGGAGTTAAACCATGGCACTCAGTTTAAAGGGAACTTCCTGTGGGAGAGGAGACAATGCATGGAGAGTTACCCATAGCATAGTTACCTCCTCAAGCATAAAGCTCAAGTAACACTCAGGAGCAGAGTAGCTCAGATCAACAGTAACACTATTAAAACTATTTTTAAAAATCCCACATCTACTAGGTGTAAGAAGTCTAAGAGATCTCTGTCTGCCACTAAGCACAGATTAGTGAACTATGAGATGAGGTTGCTTTTTATCATATTCAGGCTCACAATTGCCTTTTAAATGGTGAAGGAAATCAGCTCTCTAGACCAAGAATGTTGGCAGTTGTGCCAGTTTTCATCCTGTTTTCTCCAGTGATTTTCTATTTAAAAGAGGTCATAAAGTGTTCTGGAAAAAGCAAAAATCTCTCTAGAACACAGGTATAACTTTTTGAATATGCAGGACCAATATGGAGAAAAGTCCATTTCTGACATCCACTGGTTTCAGGCTGCCTGCCTGAATAAAAGGAGACCTAATAATTTACTCTTTCACAGGCCTTTGCTCAATCTAGTTCTCGAAATTCAGAGTTAGATATCCACTTCAAAATCTGACAGAATATGGTTCTAGATGAGGAATACTTTAAAAGATAGAAGAAATAGAGTGACACAGGAAAAAGACATAGGGGAACCAGTAACAACAACAAAAAGAATAAATCTCCTCACCACTTTTGCTTCACAGGATGTATTTTCATGGAACTGTCCATGCTGCTTTTGAACAGTCAGCCAAATTCCTCAGGGGCATCTCCCATGCAGGACAGTCCTGCTCATTAGTTCATAGTGATGGCAACAATGATTTCTTGACATTCCCTACAGTCACAGTATTTGACTTTGCAATATTTGATGGCAGGAAGTATCTGACATTTTACACTGGGAATGCATTTTTCCTCTTACATCCCTATTTTCCTGTTTGAGTGGATAGGGGGATTTGGTACTAAGCTAATGGCTTTATAATAATCAACACTAATAATGATTTTACTAAATCATAAATATACCCACTTAAAAGTATGCTAAAATATTGATCTGGAGAGAAAAAATCCTTATTTTTTTGTGTGCATTCGTGTAGAGCTCTTAATTGGACACATCTGTTTTCTGCAAAATGCAGTATCATCCGTGATGATTGTTTTGCCATCACACTGCAGAAAATGCCTCTTGTGCTGCTAGCTGGGCACCAGTTGGGAGGTCCTCCTGCTCTCTTCCATTTCTCTGTTGCTTTCAGGGAGCTTCATGTTACCAGACATCCTTCTGTGCTATTTGTACACACGGTTAAAAAGCGGATGTGACTGTTTTTACTCAGCTTATCCCTTTACTTCTCTTACACTGGTCTCAGGATGTTATTGTTGGGGTCTTTAATGCTGAAGTTCTGCCTTCATCACCACAAGTATGTCCTCTGTGCATGGTTTACCTGCCTTCTACTGGTGACTGAGATTGTGTTAATATTCTTCTCTCGCTCATATTTTCTTTTTAAACCAGTAATTTAGCACTCTATTTTCTTCACTTATGTCTAATATAATGATCTTGAGGAACTAATTTTACCATTGCGTAGCCTTCAGACTCAGTTATCCAACCAGTTTTCACAGTACCAATGTGTATGTGTGTGAATACTTCAACATTTTTGTACTCAAATTTGGCTACTGAAAAATAACTGTATCTATGCTTCAAAGAAACCTAGACTTTATTATTGGTTTTGGCTTTGAGTACTATAGTTTAAATAGTCCTTCGACAACAGAGAGTTGAGTTTTGCGTGCACTGAAATTTCAAGATACTACAGGAATACTGTTCTCATGCTTACATTTTAAAAAGATGCTGAAGCACTCAAGGGCCATTGTGGAAGAACTGCAGGAAAGGTGAAGGCTTGGCCATCGTCCTGTGGAGTGAAGGTTGGGTTAGGTGTCCTGTCTATTCTAGTTTACCAAAGAGACTGGTGAAGCAACCTAAGTTAAAGCACTCACACAGCAAACACAATCTTGGGCATAAAAGGCCTTTCTGTTCAGCTGGCAAAGTTTAATGAGATCCAATAGTTAGACAAAACCTACTCTGAAATTTGTTGCAGCTCCTAACCAGTAGAATAATAATGCCTTTTTACCAGAATTTGATGACAAAATCCCTGACTCTGAAAAAAATTAATGGGATATTTAGGCAAAACTGTTCTCATTTAATCATAGATGTTGGCCTTGTGCTGAGAATGAATTCCAGGGATCCCCATGGCTCATAGTGTATTAGAGATGACAGTGCTTGATCAGAATATGCCCTTCTGACCTCTAAGTATGAACATTTATATTTGCTACCTGGTGGACTTCAGGTACCAGCATAGCCTCTGTCATCAAACCATGCAAATTATCACCACCCCTGGGCTACTTTGCTTTCAGATAATCATGAAAGAATCCAATCAATCAGTATCAAAAAAGGGTTTTGCACCAGATATAGCTAGAAAGCTCTTCAATGCTACAGTAGCATATACCAGCTGTGCCAAGGTAAATGGTTTGCCCAGAAGAGTTGCTGAATTTAGGGTAGGTGCAGCTGTGAGGGTAGTGGTGAGGCTGAGCAACAGTACAGGCTCTTGTTTGTTGCATGGTGTGGCCCCATAGCCCACACTGCTGATAGCAGGCTCTGGTTCTCCTGCTTGGAAAATCTGTGCCCAGCTGCTCTATTTCTAGCAGCACCCACCTGTCAGTTTGCAGATATCCTAAGGCAGTGATGATACCAGAAGGCCAGGTCCTCACCCTTCTCCCCAGCACCTTTTCCCCTGTGCTATGGCAGTGTGAAAATCACCCATGCTATGTTAGGTCTCCTTTTGGTCACTGTCTTTTCTCCTTCTGGCACCAACTTCACAGAAAATGGGGGTTGCTAAGGACATCTTCAGACTAGGTTTCCAAGGGCACCTTGTAACAGCTGGGAAAAGAGCAGAAAAATCAGGAGGAGGAGGAAATGCATGTGTGACTCTCTTGCTTTTTCTTTCCTCTTTCCTTGCTCTCTCTCTCCACCATCAGGCTATGCCTACTATGGAATCAGGCCAGTTGTTGCTCCTAACAGCCTCACTTTGCATTTTTCACTATTGTCAGTGTATCAGCCAATCATGTAAAAAAATGACATATTGACTTGGCAGGTGCTTCTGTTTTGAACATGATTAAATAACTTTTTATTGTCATCTTCAAAGCATTTTTACGGTCATTTACTGAGTGAAAGGGGCTCTGATTTTGTGAGTATCTGCCAGAATATGTTTGATCCTGTCATCATTTCTTCAGAAAATCACGCGCCTCAAGCTAGAGCGCAAGATATGGTAAGTGCATGAATTGTCCATTGCACTCTGCACTTACAACACTGCCTTCATTGTCAATGATAACAACAGCAGGGGAGAGATCTTGGGAGTTAAACTACTTGCTGTTTTCTCCTTGATGTTTGAGCTCTTGGATGCTGCATGAATCTCTGAGATGCAAGGAGTCCCTCCTTTGTGGATGCCCTATTTTATGGGTTATTTAAACATGATATACTGTCGTAATTAGAGCTGACTAGAAAGGAGGATCTCCATTTCACAAGAGGTGCTGGGTGTTTTGTTGTGTATCAGCATGGCAGAATTACAGCACTGATGGAGGTGTGGGCCATGCTTTGCTGCTGCTCTTGGAGCTGTCCCGCAGACTTCCCTTGGACACGCAATTTTAAATTCCCATCAAGCTCCCACATACTGAACAGAATTCACATGTACCCCTTAAATTTCCCAATTCCACTAAATCAGCACTTTGCTGCAAAAAACCAGTTAGAGCACTCCCTGTCAGCATGATCTATCTATGCAACAGCCTTCATTGACCTTCTTCTGGGCTTACAGTTTCTGTGCACATCAAAATAGAAGTACTTCTTGCTAGATGAGTTAGGCTAGTAATATTGTGTGCACGAAGCAAAGAGAGTTACAAGTAGCACATCTTTGTTTAAATTTAGCAGTAACCAGCTGGCCACATTCTGTAGGAAGCAGGAAGGGAGGAATCACAGGGAGGAAGGGATCTGATGAAAAATCAAGCAGAGGCTATAAAAACATTTCTCTAAAATGGCAGCATAATGAAAAAGGGATGCCAAGCAAAGAGCTTACTGATCATCTGTGTATCACTCATAACATACTCCAGCTAGCTCAGCCCTTGGTTCAGAGGGGACGTGCAGGTGTTGGGAAGGATCACTTCCCACACATGGTATTTTCTGCAGGATTCTTTTCCACAGACAAAACTTATTTGTACTTCATTAACACCCTTTGAGACAGGCTGTTAAAGTGCAAGGTGAAAAAGGCAGAAAGTTGAAGAAAATGAGTGTCAGCATTCCTGAGAACAAGCAAAATGAGGCTGAAAGCAGAGGTTTGACTCTCAAAAAAACCCCTATGGACTAAGTGGTTTCATCTTTCCCTCATTTTCATGCCCGTTAGTCCCCCAGGACTCCTGCTCCTTAACCATTGCTCTGCCATCTGTGTTTCTTTCAATGCTGGCTGTGCCAGACCCCTCTTTGACAGCCATTAATTTTCCTCTCATGAAATTATTAACAGAGAAATGAAGCTCATATAAAATCAGCTCTCATGGAACAATTTGAAAGACAAAAGAGGCAGTTAATAATAACAATGACGTTTGATATTGCACCAAAACAGCTCCTCATATCAGGAAGGCAAAACCATTTGCTTTCAGGACTTTTTCCTTTTGGTTGGGAATGTAAAAGGAAGGAGACTGTAACAGATATCTAACTTTCACATAAATATCTCTAACTGTATTGGCTCTTGCTGAGCTGGAGTTCATGTTTCCCACAGCAGCCCTCACAGTGCTTTGCTTTGCATTGGTAGCTAGAAAGGTGTGGGTAACACACCAGTGTTTTAGCTATTGCTGGGCAGGGCTGGCTCAGCATCAGTGATGTCTCTCAACTTTCCTCCCCCATCAAGAGGCTGGGAGTGGGCACAACCAGGCCAGTTGATCCAAATTGATCAAAGGGATATTCCATACCATAAGATATCACCTCAGATGTAAAAGCGAAGCAAAGAAGGAGAAACAGGGGGGCATTTTTTATGTACAGTGTTTGCCTTTTGGAGCAACCACTACAGGCGCTGAAGCCCTGTTTCTCAGGAAGTGTCTGAACATCACTTATTGATGGGAAATAGAGAATAAACTCTTTTTTCTCTTTGCATCTGAGCATGTAAACTTTTGCTTTATAAACTGCCTTATCTCAACCTATGAGTGGTTTTCTGTCTTATTTTCTCTCCCCTGGCCAGCTGGGATGGGGAGTGGTAGAGCAGCTTGGTGGGCACCTGGCATCTGACCAAGATCAACCCACTACTCTAACAAAGGAATATGTCTGGTTACATTACTGTGTTTATGTTTGTGAGCCCATGCCACATGTTCAAGACCATGCTACGCAAGTATTAAAAATCAATGAGTCAGATCTCAAAAATCATGAGGCCCATGTAAAGAATAAAGAGATTTAAAGAAAAAGGGATAACATTTTGGCATCCCAGTTTCTGTTTGAAGAAAAATTTTGTTACATTTTAAATGTTGTTTGATCTATTTTGCCTTTTCAGAAGAGATCTTTAAGCTCAGTGAGAACTAAAATGGCATGTGTTTGCATGTGTTGTCACTTCATTATTTGACCTCAAACACTCGGACACTGAAAATATTACAGTGCAGACCTGTGAAAATCATGAGTTGATGAATTCTACATTTTCAAAAGCCTGCTATAAAATAACTTGTCCCTCATGTGGCTAGCTGTGGTGGAAAGATCTCTTCAGCCTTAGCCCTACCTTTAAAAGCATCATGAACCAGCTATTCAGATGGTGCTCATCACTGTAGCAGTAGGAACATCTCTATCCATCTGTCCATCCATCCATCCTCACCCAGCTGAGAGTTTGACCTGATTAATTTAATCACCTGACATTGATGTATACATATCATACATTTTCTCACCTTCAAATTTACACAGCTCTAGACCATAGCCTTTGACTGATGTGCTATCTTCATTTATCAGAACAGCCCTTTGACAGTGTCTGCACTCCAAATTAGCAACAGAGCTTTTGAAACGGTGACTTTCCATACACATATTTCTCTTCAAAACTCAGCTTAAGAGTATTGACCCTCTGGATTGATTAGAACATCATCCATGAAGTTACAGGCAGCCATGCCACAAATGTGAAAAGATTCACAGGACTTTCACTGTGCACCTTTCACAGGTCAAAAAGCCACATGGTATTCCCCAAGTCCCACGACACCCAGTCCTCCAGGACACTTGTACATTATAATAAGTGTTAGACTGCTTACATTAATAGCTAATGTCCTACAGTACAAAAAAAAAGGAGAAAATCAGGGTGGGAGAAAAAGTAAATGAGAGAGAGAAAGAAGAGAACATGCACACAGAAAGGGAGAAAGCAAGAGTGCATTGCCATGGGGTAGCCATGTACAACTCTTGGGAGTTCTGGAGTCTCAGATGTGACCACTGCAGGGACAGACAGTGTGCATGTGAAATGGCTGAAGCAGCACAAGAAGTGTGATTTTTGTGTGCTCTGTAACTGTGAGGCAGTGCCATGGTACTAGCGCTCTTCACACACATCCTCTCAGCTTCTCTTCTGCTGCACTACAGAGAAGGGCAGTCTGGACAGCACAGCCACAGCTGACTAACCAGGGCTGGTTGGAAAGCCAGTCTTTACCTCCTGAAAGCTGTAGCTGATGGAGAGAGTCACCCTGGCCTGTCAGGCTGTGGTGCCTTCCATGCTTGCTAGGTCACAAGACTATCTGGAACAGGTTTCCTCCTACTTTTCTAGTCACCCTTCTGGGCACCTTTGCTGTTTGATCTGACTATGTGAAGCCAGAGCAGCATACTTAGTGTAGGTCATGTTACTATATTTGCTGAAACTTTTTTCTTAACTGCTAAATATTGTACAGAGTAAAAGCAAAGGGTTTTTTCCACCTTGCTAATCAGGAAAGAGGTGGATCTTAGCAAAGAGACAATTATTAAAATCAGGAAGCAATTTAATTTTCTGAAAACAGCTTAATTAGGAAGAATATAATTTTCTTAAATGATAGTAATAATTTTCCTGGGGATTAAAGAATAGCTGATCTTAACTTCAATGAAAATAACTTTTGCTATCAGAAACCAAAGTGATGGAAAAAAATAATGAAAATAAATGAGTCCATCTTACCCCAGGTCTTCTTAAGCCTTATATATATAGGAATCTTTTCCTTTTTTTCCTTTTTTTTTTTTTTTTTCCT
>VYZT01038904.1:52955-86921 GCA_013400735.1 Pomatostomus ruficeps | reverse complement strand
TTTTTTTTTTTTTTTTTTACTGTGTCATTGTGGAACCATATTTATCTATAGCTGAATAGCTTCTAAGCCTGTCAGCAGGACAATGGGTCCACATTGCAGTAGGAGCTGTCTAAATGTATGGCAATAAACTGCCAGAACCTCCCTCATGAGGGCCAAAAGAGAGGAAAAAATAGTACAGTAAGCAAGTAAATGCATTGAGGACGAAGTTGTTGCGGTGTGCTATGGCCAGTTTTGGCTTACCTCATGGCCAGCCTCTGCTATCTCCCCTCCCCCCCACCCCGGAGGGTTCTGTATTTCGCAATCCTATACAAAGCCNNNCCGGAGGGTTCTGTATTGCGCAATCCTATACAAAGCTCGTCAAATTCAACCCCCTCACTCCTTCTCCATAGAATGTTGTACCCTCCCCCCGCCCCCTCGTGTCGGTATTTATGTAACTGTAACACACAGTGCCAGTGTTTACCCCGGCACAACCCCAGTGCCAAATAAACCATCTGGGAAAGCCCCTCCGCTTGTCTCTCCTTCTTTGGTGCGCCTGTACCATTGGTGGGTTGGGTGAAACCTTGCAGGAACTTTGCCAGCCCTCCCATGCCAGGAGCAGCCCGGCAGCCCCTAGAACCGCGAGCAGATGCCCGGTGCCCCCACTGACAGCATTGTGGCACACAGTGTTTCTGAACACTACACACTTCAGAAAACTAGCACTCAGACCTGTTAGGGGTGTACTTGGCAGCCTAAGTATACAGTCTAAAAGCTCCTGCATCAACCTGTAGTTTTAGAGTGATAGTTAAGGCCTGTCTTGTTCAGGGAAACACTTAATCACTTGCTTAACTTTAATGAAAACCTCATGATCTGCCTCATGCTTATCCAGAGGTTATTTCCTGGGAGAAATAAATAACAACTGTTACATACACAAAGGTAAGTGTCTTTTTATTTGCAAAGTTCACCCTTCAAATGCCAGGACATTCTAGAATTTAGGTAGCCCCTTGGACTTATTTACTCTGATATAGTCTTTAAGAAACTGATCATATTGAGTTTCTTCTATGAAATCTCTGCCTCAGTGCACAACATGACTGGAATTCTTTAAGAAGGCAATTGCACAATGTTTTGTACTTTTCCAGCTCTTCACATTATTTTTCCTAAGTGAAAACCTACACAGACGACGGAAGATCTTTTCTATCTCCTGCATAACATGGTGAGACACTGGAACAGTTGCTCAGAGAAGTTGTGGATGCTTCAACTCTGGAAATGTTCAAGACCAGGTTGGATGGGACCCTGAGCAACCCAGTCTAGTGGAAGATGTCCCCGGCCATGGCAGGGAGGTTGGAAGTAGATGATCTTTAAGGTCCTTTCCAACACAAACCATTCTATAATTTAATGATTCAATGGCGAGATGGCTGAGCTAATCTATCAGTTTGTTGAAGCTAGAAGGGCCATCCATTTCTCTTCCCATCCCTGTCACCCAAAGTATAGGGGAGAATGTGAGTAAAAAGGGCAATCATAAAATGCAGTCCATGTTCCTTTGAAAAACGGGCCTTTGAATGCATTTCCATGCTGCCACTGGAGAGCAGTACATCAAGAACTGAAAAATACTGGTCCTACAGAAGGAATAGGGAAGAGATAGCTGGGAAGCAGAGTCTGAAAGAGATCTAGTAAACCAGTTCAGTGGAAACTGACATACAAATATAGGGTAAAATAGGCTAATGTAATCCCTGGATTTTGAAGAACAAGTTGGAAGGCCAGAGGAAGGAAGTAATTTCGCTCCACCTCCATTTCTGGTGAGAGTAGTGCTAAATCACTACATCTACTGGCTGTATTCATATCTTCAAAACACATTGCAGGAGAAAAGGCAAACAAGAGCCACAAACTAATCCAAGAAAGATCAAAATAAAAAGCTAAAATACTTGAAAAATTATCTCTGCTGGGCTTAACAAAAACAAGACTGAAACATCATTTCATTGTAGCATAAAGATCTCTTCCCAGAGACACATAGGGCTATTATGCTAATAATTATGTGAAGAGACATATGGGATTCTATTCCTGAACCCTCTGCAGTAATAGGGCTGATCCACAGGATCAGCTGTGCTCTAGTCTTCCTAGAGGAAATCCCTCTTCAGTCTAGACAGTAAGGCAGAATAAAAATGGAGGCTGAAAGCCAGACAAGCCCAGTCTCAGAGCAGTGCGTGCCATTGGAAATGTGCAAGTAATTAGCCAAGGTAAGGACTCTTTTAATGAAGACTGGAGGTCCCTGTGCAATGAACATCTAAATTACACTTTAGGCTCAAGGCAGAGTGACATGGGATGACTGGTGACACATAGGAGGCTGGGCAACATGATTAATTGCTTTCTCATTTTATTCTTACTGTAAATCAATGCATAAGCAACACTACTGATTCAATACTGATGAACACCTTGGCTCTGAGTCCAGTTTTGTAGACTAGGTCCTCAGAGCAGGCAAGCAGGTTGGCTTTGAGAACTGCAGGAAAGAGGATCTAACCCCACTTTCCAAGGTAAATTCTAACTCAAGCATTGCATCTAAAATGTTAACCTTCCCACTCAACCATTGTGATCAGAGAAGCTGTTGTTTTGGCTTGTATTTCTTGTTGTAAATCAGGTTGTTTTTTCAGGCTGAGTACCACCTTTCACCAGCAGTGCTCAGGCAAAGTCTAAAAGTCCTACTTGTAGACTAAGTCACTACTTAATGCAAGAATGGCTGTGGCAGAATCTGGCTGCAGTGCTGCTCTTGTGTTGAGGAGCACTTTAGTCGCCATCAGCCCTTGTTTGTTTTCATCAGAGAATCACTTAGAGAGTGAAGAAGTTCTTCATGCAGCGTGTAAGGTCTAACAAAATATATTATGTAAAATGTGACTTAAATTACATTTAAAGGAGTTTTATTAAGGCACACAGGTTCTTAACACGTTATGTGAATGCTGAAGTTTAGTTTTTACCCTTCATGCCTTCTTCCTGCCTGGGGACAGCAGGCTGTGCTCGGCAGCACAGAGTATGAAAAGCTCCTCTGACACCCACTCAGCCTCACTGAATTCTTTTTAAGATGCCAGTGCAAAATCATTGCTTTGTCATTTCAAACAGCAGTTGTAGGATTCTCATAGTTTTCTTTCCCTTTTTTTTTCTCCCCAGGGCATTTCTACTTGTTTAACTCTCTTTCTGAACTAGAGCAGAGTTTTTGTTGCTATTTTGGGTTTCCTTACACAGTATGGATCCCCAAGCACAATCACTCCTTGCATAGAGGCTGCCTATGTGGAAAGCAAAGAACAGGAGTATGAGGGAAGAGAAATGTAATCCAAGTCTGGTTGCCCATGTCTTGAACACTAGCTGAGAATGTATAATTTTAAAAAGCAAACCTCTCCCCAGGGGGCCAGTGGAGCTGCACTCTTACCTCACACAGGCTGAAAACCACAGCGGGAACAGGCCTGCTTGTGGAATCCATACGGATGAAAAGGCATGATTAGCTGACAGAAAAAACAGACAACCTGAGAACATCTCTAGAGATGTTAAGCTTCAACAAATAACTGCTGGAGCAAACCCCAGCCCTTTCCACTGTGCAGGGACTGGCACAGCCAAGGATGGACAACACACATATTTCCCGTGAGAGCACCTGTGTTGGCACCTCCAGATCTGCAAGGTCCCACAACCTGGGGAAAAGACAGCCATTTTAGCAGGGGTTCAACTGTTCAGTCAGAGAATGCAATTCCCAAAAAATCATGGCATTTTTCAGTCTATAATCCCAGTGATTGCTGGCAATCTGTAGAGAGTAGGAACATATTCCATGAGTATGGAAACTGTACACTGAGATAAGTGTGAGGGTGAAAGCAATGGCTACAGCCACAGAGAAATAATAGAAACCAATAATAGAAAGGGAAATTTGGTGGATGAGACATTGACTATGAGCCAGCAGTGTGCCCTTGTCACCAGGAGGGCCAATGGTATCCAGGGTGCATGAAGAAGAGAGTGGCCAGCAGGTTGTAGGAGGTGATCCTCCCTCTCTACTTGGCTCTTGTTGGGAGGAAAGGGTTAAAACCAGAAGATTTGGCTAAGAAGAGGGAATAGTTTTGTGTAAAGTGACCTTTCAGTTGGGAATGGTAAAAATATTAGTATGGGAAAACTTCATTTATTATGCTTAGTGTGCTCATCTGCCTGTTTTGAGAGGTAGGATTCCTGTGTAGAGATAACACTCTCTCACAGACAAGTTTGAACTTCCTGCTGGGACAGAGGGAGATCATAAAAGCACAGCCTTGTGATAAACTGCACATAGTAAAGCCCTTTGATATCTTGGGGCAGGCAGTGCCCCCCGTCACTGCTCACTAACAGTCTAACAGAGCCTGTGTCCCCGTGTGTCTCTTCACTAGGATGAGCTAAGCCTAATGGATCTGTGTCCCAGTATGTCTTTACTGCCTGGTGTTTATAGGGAGGTAACGAAATAAATTTTCATTTATTGCATTTCAGCAGTGGTTTGGTGGTTGCCCTGTTTACCTGTATGTGTAGATTCACATAGCCCTAGTAAGGCCACCTCTGGCGTATTAGATTCAACACTGGTCTTCATAGTTTAAGAAAGACAGGGAGCTACTGGAAAGGGTCCAGCAGAGGCCACAGAGATGATCTGGGGTCTGCAGCTTCTCTCTTATGAGGAAAGACTGCAGGAGCTGGGCCTGTTTAGTCCAGAGAGAAGATTGAGGAGGATGTCATCAATGCATATAAATATCTCAAACGCAGGTGCCCAGAGAATGGTGCCAGACTCTTTACTTGTGCCCAGCAGCAGAATGAAGAGTAATGACCATAAACTAAACCACAAGAAGTTCCTCCTTAACATAAGCAAGAACTTCTTTACATTGAGGGTGGTAGAGCACTGGAAGGTCACGGAGTCTCCCTCTCTGGAGACATTCAAAACCCACCTGGGCCCTTTCCTATGCAACCTGCTATAGGTGACCCTGCATTTGTAGGGAGGTTGGACTAGCTGATCTCCAGAGGTCTCTTCTAACCCTAACTATTCTGTGATTCTGTGGAGTCTCTTCCTGTGGGCATGAGTAACATGTGAGAACGCTTCGCTTTGCTGGAGGCAGGTCAGCACAGAGCGAGCTTATCCTACCCCTGCTGGAACAGGTAAATCTAGACAAACCCAAAACAAACCCGAGACTTAACAGAGCATTGAAAGGAATTTCCAGCCTAGCATAGGATACGGGATATTGCTCAAACCACCAGACCAAACACTTCTCTAGTTTGTGACCCCAAGACAAGGTTCTGGCACATCAGCAGGTAGACAGGTCATCAAGCCACTGTAGCACCTCAGGACAAGTACCATCGGATGTTACTGTCAGTGGTTACTAGTATTTGTAACAGGACCAAGGAGGCATAAGCTATTAAAGATATCCCTACCCATAAATGGAAAATTGAATATGAGGCTATACACAGTTCTGAGATTTTGATACAGTGCAGTGAGAATCAGCAGAGCCTCAGAAAATCTAGTTATTGTGGAGCCACTGAGCATAGCACAACACATCTGGGCCACTAGAAGTGGAAGCAGAAACCATCAGCATGCCATGGGCTACAATACAGGTTGTACAAGTCTGAATAAATGATAGGGCTGTCCTCATCAAATGAAAAAAATGCTTCATAGACGAATCCCCACTCCTACAGCCATGCAAGGAAGCATAAAAGAGAGATTTTTGCCTAGGAAGTCTCAGCAGTTTCTCCTTTCAGGTACAAGAATAAATTTTATGAAGTGGATACAGACTTATTTGAAGTCTCTGGAGGCAGGAGCATGGCTGAGAGAAACCAGAGGATGGGTAAGTAAATCTCTCATGGAATAGTATTAAGTATGCTAAGATTGAAATGAGAAGCCTAATCATTTGAAGCTGACAGCTTTAAAATCTCACAAAACCACAGTGTGATGCTGGGAAGAGGTCAGGACAAACTGATTTTTATTGTTATTTTAGGTGGTCACAGCAGATGGGCCACTCACTTCACAGTAAAATTGAAATTAATCAGGATCAAATGAGAATTGCCCACAACATCTGCCTTTAAGTACTGGCAAGCAGAATGAAGGCAGCTGCAGCCAAACCTCCTACAGTCAAGTGAAAACCTAGATGAAGTACTCATTCTCAAAGCATCACAGATCACTGATTTGTGAGCTGCTGGACCTCTTTCAAAAAAACCCCAAAACTCTGCTGCTACATGACTTAACTTCTTCAAAACAAAAATCCAAGCAGCATAGTAGATATGGCTCCAGCTATCAATGCAAAAAATGCAAAGATGACCTGCTGAGGTAATCCCAGTTCTGAGCTTTATTACTTAATCTGGCAAGCCAAGATTGTGCTGCTATTTTAGAATTAAAATGGAATGAAGGGAAGTCAGCGGTAGGGAGGAACATCAATGAAGAGGGCAATATTTTGCATTATGGAGATAATTACACACCTATATGCCTGGCCTTTTAGCCTTTTGCAGAAGGCTACTCTCCTTGCTTAACAAGTGTTGACATCACTGAAAAAAACTGTGGGTTTCTTAGCCCACCTAACTGCCAACCTAGTTAATAATTGTCTTTCTCTTTTCTGAAACTTTACTCTCCTTCTTTTTACTTCTATTTTCCATCTAAGAGCAGTCACAACTGGTGAGTTTGCTGCTATGTGCTCTATTTTAAATAGGTGAAGCTTTTTTATTTCTAAAAACATGGAATGAGAGTTTGTTTGATGTACAAATATATATGTTCAGGACATATAAATAGGTGAGTTTTTTCATAATTTGCATATAGTACCACCTGAAATCAAGGGGAAAGTTTCTCTGATTTAGCTGTGGTTTCTAATCTAAAAAGTTGAATATTCTGTTCATGGAAGATCAACACCACAACCAGAAAGCAGAGATTCAATGTTAATTGTTAAAGATACTTCCAAGAAAAGGAATTAAAATTACACCTAAAATGCTAAATTACAAGCTCTAGACATGGATTATTATTTTCTAGTGCAGTACAAAGGAAGAGATTTTTTTTTTATTGTGAATTAATATTTGTATTATGCAAAACTCACTCGCTATCTGCCTAATCCCCTAGAGGGCAGTATGACCTAAAAATAAATTAAACTGAGCTAAGCATTTAGGATTTTCCAAAGGCTAGTTATGTTAAATAGAATTACATTTCCTCCTTCCTCTGGCAAATTTCCACATAGGTACAAGAAATAGGGAGATATTTAGAGTTTCCAAATTATATGAGAAAACCAATATGATAAGATTGGCAATACAATCCTATATTAATTTCTTTAGCTCATAAAATACATATATTCAATTTTGCAAACTGTCAAAGCTAAGTGCACTGTACTTAAGCATCCTCTCAAGTGGTTTCCTAAGATGGGTTTTATGGATTCAATTTAGGATGGCCTCTTTTCCCTGTGCTAGCCTTAAGATTTTGCCTGTCTCTACCATTGATCCAAAGGCTTGATCCAGAGGTATCCAGGCACAAGAGAGGTAGGGAACAGTGGCTAATTAATCAGGCACTTCCAGGATTTGGTGCTCCAAAGCAGTCCAAGTATTCTTCAAATTACTACAACTGCCCCGTCCTCCAGGTTCCTTTTGTTGTCTTAATGAGGGAGGGATGCGTGTCTTTATCAAAATGAGGAAGTCTATATCCTGTAGGCATTGCTTTATGTTATGTAGTGTATGAGGATCACAAAACACCTTTGTTTTCCAAACATAAGCATCATGTTTGACATTAATGGAAATAATGAAGAGTAAGTTTAATCACGTAATGACAATTTGGGTAATATAAATATAGCTCCCATTAGTTTCAGGTCCCCACTTGCTTCCCATCCAGAGCTCCACTTTCTGGTTAACCAAGATTTGATTTCCTTAATTGTCTGAGCAGGGAGAATACACACACGCACCGACGGAGCATGTTTGGTACACACAGGTCAGCTAAAATTTCATTTAACAGTCGTAGAATCGTAGAATATGATGAGCTGGAAGGGACTCATCAAGATCATTGAGTCTAATTCCTGTCCCTAGACAAGACACTCCAAGAACCACAGCATATGCCTGAGAGCATTGTCCAAATGCTTCTTGAACTTGGACAGCCTTGGTGCTAAGACCACTTTTCTGGGGAGCCTGTTCCAGTGCCCAACCACCCTGTGGGTGAAGAACCTTTTCCTGATATCTAATCTAAATCTCCCTTGACTCAGCTTCATGCCCTCATTACAATGTTGAAGAGTGGAATGTGGTGTCCCTTCAACTTCCTCTTCTCCAGGCTGAACAGATCAACTGACCTCAGCTGCTCTTCACACAGCTTCCCCTCCAGACCCTTTAACATCCTTGTGGCCCTTCTTTGGACACTCTCTAATACCTTAATATCTTTTTTATGTTGTGGCATCCAAAACCGCCCCCAGGACTCAAGGTGAGGCTGCCCCAGAACAGAGAGGAACAATCCCCTCCCTTGCCCAGCTGGTGATGCTGGGCCTGATGCCCCCCAGGACAGGGTTGGCCCTCCTGGCTGCCAGGGCACTGCTGGCTCATATTGAACTTGCCATCAACCAGGACCCTCTGGTCCCTTTCTGCAGTGCTGATCTGCAGCTTCTCATTCCCCAGTCTATAACAACAATCAGGGTTTCCCCATCCCAGGTGTAGAAACCAGCACTTGCCCTTGTTAAACTTCATTCAGCTGGTGATTGCCCAGCCCTCTGATTTGTTGAGGTTCCTCTGCAGGGTCTCTTGGCCCTTGAGCAAGTAGACAGCTCCTCCCAATTCAGTGCTGTTGGCAAATGTAGTATTTCTTCCAGTCCTGAGTCCAAGTCATTTATGAAAATGTTGAAGAACACAGGGCTGAGAATGGAGCCCTGTGGAACCCCACTAGCGACAGGTCCCCAGTCTGATATCACCCCATTCACTACAACCCTTTGTGCCTGACCCATGAGCCAGTGGCTCACCCATCCCATGATGTGTTTATCCAGTTCTGCGCTGGACATTTTGTCCAGAAGGAACCTGTGAGCGACAGTATCAAAAGCTTTGCTGAAATTCAAAAATATTAAATCTGCTGACTCTTATAGATCAACTAGGTGGATTACCCTTTCACAGAGCAAATCAAGTTTGATAAGCAGGACAATGGAGGAGAAAAAGATCCAAATGGACATAAGCATTGCAAGCAGCATTTTTAGGGGCAAGCAGCCCCTAAAAAACACCATCATCCTTCCAGAAGCTACAACCTCTCGGTTCACACAGACTCCATGATGTCTTTTTGTCAGTGTTTTGGCAAAATGGACTGACAATAGGTTTTCAAAGTCTGAAGGCTATCTTCTGGAGATGACATCTCTGTTTGGCTGTTTCAAGAAATTGCAGGAAGTGTATCCCATCCAGAGGACTAGTAACAGTCACGACTTTTTTAAGCAGCAGAATCCATTCAGATAACAGCTCCACAGGAGTTTTTCCAGCCAGCTGAAAAACAAGCTGGAGAAGGAAGGATAATGGTTGAGGACGATTTGATTTGAAATTAAATTGATGGAAAAGAAGGTAAAGCAGACTTCTAACAAAAAAGTGCTATCTAGGTGTGCACATTTTTATGCTGGTGTCATTGCAGGAAGTATTTTTTATTTACACTGGTCCCAGACATGCTTAAAGACAAATATAGAGATTCTTTGCATGAGGAAGAACGAAATAAGTATGTGTGGACAAATGAATAAAAACCCCCAGGGTTTGGTAGTAATTAGCAAGGACAAGATTGATTAACTCAGTATATTTGGAACTGCTTCACTCGCTCCTCCAATTCCAGCAGCAAAATATGGTTTCCGTCCTTTTATACAGCGTACAGAAACACTCTGATATAATAGCTACAAGGTTTCTGGAATACCCTTTGCATGCAAAAAAGTATTTCTAAAGAAGTAGCTGACATAAAAAATTACTTACATTGCTAAGTGTGACTGTTGGATTTGATGACACGTTTTAGGTTAACTAGTTTACATTTCTTTTGAAGTGAATTTCCTAGCGACAATGTTTGCACTATTCACCTGCCTCATCAAGGCCTGTTTAGAATACAGTGCTTAATACAGTTTTTAACCCATTATAAAGCCATGCACAGATAATTTAAAATGATCATAACAACTAACAAACACGTAATCAAGGAGCTCTTAAAATGTATTAAAATTCAGGTCTCTTGCTATTAGCAAAATCGCTTCATTAACATGTTAAGACAATGTTCATTTGATAATTAGCTTCTGTTTCCTTTGCGTCCTGGCAGTTAAATCCTTCCTATGAAGCCAGAGGGAAAAAGTTTATGCTTCTACAAGGTGTCTTTTATGAAGTTTAGGTTGCATCCTTACAATTTGTAATCAACTTCCATATTTCCTTCTTGTACTGTTTTGGAAATGCTGCAGATTAAAGCCCACTTCATGGTGAATGTGGGACTTCAGGTTCAGAACAAGGAAAACGATGGGCTTGTTTTCTCCTTTGAGCTCATGCTACTCTAGTAACAGAGGGATCAAGGGAATTTGGGTAAGGGCATTCCTTGTGTACTCCCTCTGTGGCATGCTTGTGTCCCATGTAGAGCTCAGAGCCTGGTAGAGGAGAAAAACTAATGGGTCAAAGTCCACAGACTGAGTAGAATCACTGGTCTCTGTCCACCTCCTAATCACCAGCTGTTCATTTCAAACAGTATTTTTCAAGGGAAAAAAAAGGACTATTATTCAATCTAAAGAATTAGGCATTTGATTTCAGATTTTTTCTGACTTCAAATGTCAGCCATAACTGCTGACACACCTCTGAGCTGCACATGCAATGTTGCATATGTTGCCACTGCAGCAACAGCCAAAAGAAGCAGTTTATTTATAGTGAAGGAAGAGAGCATGATTCATTTACATGACAGTGTTCCAGCTCATGCCCTGGATGCATCCCTCACCCACCATCACGTCACCAGCCGTTTCCAGGGAAAGGTTCTCTTCTCATCCTCTCACACAGATTTGCAATATACAGGTAGCCTGGCATTACTGAATATACAAACTAGATCAGGCAGTTATAACTCTCTTATGTATTTAATTTGAAAATGTTCTTAAGCCTAAATATTAATTAAATACATGTTCTACTCTTTAAAATAACAGTTAGTGGATACTTCAGGTATAAGCAGTAGGTTGGCAGAACTGTTAAGGAGGATCTTGCAAGGTGGCATGGCTGGGTTCTAAATAGAAATGGAATTAGTGTAGATGAACATTCTTATTATAAATTCACATATAATATTATAGGTTCAGAGATGACTACTCAGGAATGAAAGTTTAAAACAGATGGTTATAAAAGGAAAATGCTGTCTCAATGCTTAGTAATGGAAACAATGTTAAAAATGTCGAGGAAAGGAAAAGAGAAAAAACAGGAAAGTGTATAAAATCATCTGTATCCTGAACACTATGTATGGTTCTGGTTGTCCTTCTCAAAAACGACATAGAGAACGTCAATATAGGTATGATTTTTTATTCCCTATGAGAGGAGTTATCTTCAGCCTGAACAGAAATAACAGAGGGACAATATACTGGAAGTGTATAAAGTCCTGAGTGCCAGGGAGAAGACAAATAGAAAGTGGTGATTATCCCTCTCCCAGTACAAGAGCAAGGGAGTATCCCATGACATTGGCAGGTATGAGATTATAAACAAAAAAAAGGAGTTGGTTCTCCACACAATGTCATTAAACAAAAGAACTTTTTATCAAAAGTATGTACTAAAACTGTGCATGAATTCAGGAAAAGACTGGAGAAGTTCAAGTATCAGAAACTCATAAAATATTAAATACTTTATCTAGCTCAGGAGACTTCTAGGCCACAAGTTGCTGGAGATTGGAAGGTTATTTTGGAGACGCATGACTACATGGTTTTTTCCTACTCTCTTGTTCTCCTTCATGTATCTATTCTTAACCATTACAGGATATTGGCTAGATGGACCTTTGATCTGACCTAGCACTGATCTCCTATATTCTCAAAATCTTATATAAGATGAGATTCTGCTCTGGGAAAGCCCTTGCAGTAATAATTTTGACAGACATGCCCTCAGACAAATGACTATCTGTCCAGCTTAACAGAAATTAAATGGGGCCACCAGAGTGAGGAAACTGCACCAACCACCATTCAACCATTTTCATTTTTCTTAGTTCAGACCACTCTTTGTTACTGTTTTGGATACCTACTGTAATGATGAAGAGATAGGGTAGTGTCATGGATGTGTTCTCACTATTGGTGATTTTTTGATTATATTTCTCATTCAATTTTTTGTTGTTAAATTATATGCACCAAATTTCAGAAACAACACAAAACTACTTCCACTTCCACTAGCACAGACACAGACTGAAATGAACAGGGAAGGGATTGCATCTTTTCATGTATAGGGACACAGAAGCTAGATGTAAAGCAGAGGTGTTAGATAATCAGTCTGCATCTTTTGGTTTTTTTACCTTAGAAAGTACTCATCTCTGCCTTGATATCAAGGGCAGCTGGAGAAGAATATCCTTCTCACCCCTCCATTTGTTTCTCAGATGTGTAGGAACAGCACTCATAGAAGACGGCAACCAAGAAAACAGAAAAAAAAAAAATTTAAAAAGGGAAAACAAAATCTTTAAGCTTATGACATGTTCCCTTCCTCTCTCCTGTCACATCACTAGAAATCCTAAGTGGAGATTTTCTTTCCACAAGGTTTCCCCAATGTCTTGCTCTGGGACTGTCACAATTCTTGGGGCATGGAAACAACCTTCCCTGGTCTGCTGTGAGCTCCCCTTATAAAGCCCAGCAGGGACCAGCCTGGTCACCCACTCCGGCCTAGGCCAAGCTGTCAAAGAAAGACTCAGACCATCACAGAAAACACTCTTACTACGGTGCCCATGAGACCCCACTCTCTTCTTTCTCCACATCTTGGGAACCTATTGCACAATTGTTCCTGTTTCTAAAGGAACATGGGCCTTGGACAGGAGAAATTGGATCAGGTGGCTCCTGGGTGCAGTGGAGGTGAATCTCTAAATGGGATAAAGCAGTTTGTGGGGAAGTGTTTTTAGAGGAAGCTGCAAAAACTCCAGCAAGTCTTTTTCTTCCATGTAATGCTGTCTGGCAATGGCATTTGGGAAACCTACTGCTCATACCTTTTTATTTAACCAGGAGGGTCCTGGTTGCCTTCATGAATGTGAGGTCATGATATGGAGGTCTGGAATCACTTCTATTGCCTTTGGAAACAATTCAATTTCATCAGGTAGCAGCCATCAGCCTCGAGGTAGTCACACTGTGTAACTGACACAGCAAGTTTCAGGTAACTTTCAGTAATTTCAACTGGCATTGAGAATGCAGTAGGAGAACAAAGACTTTCCTCCCTCTAAAAATGCAACATACTTGACCTTGGCACTAACAGAGCTTTGCCAGATGCTGTGATATATTTAACCTTCAGTTTCAGAGTCTCAAAAACTAAGTCTTGAGGTGTAGAAAGCCCTAAATGTTTTTTAATGGAAAGTGAGAGAAAACAGCAAATCAGCCACAGAGAAGGCTCTGCCGAAAATTGCAGCTGCATCACTGTGACTGGGTAGAAAAAAAAAATGTTTTTAAAACAGAAACTGCTGATATGGCTTTTGGTGAAGCCTCTGCAGCAGCTGTGATGGCTTTTAACTTTGAGTTTTCAGTGAGGAAAACATGATATTTCTTGCATTGTCATTATTATGAATAACACAGGCAGATTTCAAAATGTGAGGCCAGGTTGAGGAGCAGATGTACAGTTAGCTGTGCCTTGAACTGGACCAAATAGCAGGGCCTGAGCAGTTTGCTGGATGTGATAAATACAGAGAACATAGAGGCTGTCAGGCTTCAGCTCAGTTTAACTTCAACACAACTTGATGTTGACGTTGGGCAGCAGTATGAGACTCAGGATAATGCCTCTGAGCAGCTGCCTCCAAGGATGCCAAGGTCCCACATGGCGAGAACAAAGCACAGAAGTACAAACCAGATGTGAGAAGATGCCTGGTATCTCAGGGCATGTACCTTTCTTCCTTGCATGTAAGAACATGTGCCCAGTCTTTCATGTGCCCTTCCTCACATGGCAGAATTGCTCAGCCTCTTGACACTCCACACAGGAGACTGTGACTCTGGAGCAGAAATCTCTGAAGAAAAGGAGATTACCTCTTCCAAATCGGACTCTCTTTTGTGCAAAAAAAGAGGCAACAAAGTAGTTGGTTTCAAGCACCATGTGTCTTTAATAATATTTGCTCTCGGAAGAGCCGAGGGCTGAGAAATGCTTCTGCCAAAAGCTGACTGAAGACAAAATGTCTTTATGAAAAGTGTTGGTTTTGAGGAATGAACATTTTCAAAAATAAAGAAAAAATTGCTGGTTTTCTGACTAGTTTTTCTTTAATTTCTCCTAAGGAGAAGGAAAGGATCTTGCAACACAGAGGTTTTTCATACTGATCTCTCAAGAAGACCCTGAATTTTCACCCTGGGAACACAAACACTCCCAAGAGGGGACACTTCTATGCTTGAATACCTATTCTCTGTGAGAGTGCTGGCAGTAGTCGTTTCTTTCTTTGAATATGTTAGTTAGCAAGAATTGCAATATGGGTATACTACTAGAAAATAGAATTCAGTTTTTCAGAGATGGTAACCTTGAACTCATTCTGATTCCCTGATAGGATTTATTATATAAGTATGATTTGGGATTCATTCATGCCTGAGCCAGGGACCATTCTCCAAGTAATATTTTGTATTTCTTCCACCTCTTTCAAATTCCCTTTGTTACTTCCCATGCAAGATTTCTAGACCTGGAGGCAGCTGGTGGATGGAAGCAAGGGTGTGGCCATGTCAACAGTGCCTCATGCTAATAGCGAAGAGAAAGATTTGCCAGAGATTGGAAAATGCCAAGAACACACGTCACCTATTGAAAAGTTGCAGAGGCAGCAAGTGTCCTTTGTCATTTGTTGTGGGAATAGGTGTTAATGCTTCCACTGCAGATCTGCTCTTTATTGGCAGCTTGTTGAAATAAGAGAATAGGGCTATTGAAGCTGGAGTTCAATCTGTTTAGAGGAAAATGAGATACTAGGTCTCTTTCCTGTTTGGAAGACTCTGGAGGTAATTTTGTTCATTCCTGTATTTTGTGTCCGTAGGAATGGGAAAAGCAATGCATCACTGAAGATCAATGGATATGATACGAGACCACCAACTGACCAAAGCCAAGACTCTGTTCCTGACTCAGTGTTGCCTTGACTTTGCAGTGTTCAGTGTTTTCTTGTGATATTTTTAGACTTTCTCTGTCATGGCCATGACTTGTTTTCTCTTAATTATCTATGTTTTCCTAAATTGTATCTGTGTTTATGAATTCCAGTATACTGGGTGGAGAAATATGATTAACAAATACTTTGACCAAGTAGATTATAAGAGGTGGTGATTTCTACCTCCAATCCACAGTGATGTGTGAAAACATATAAATAAAAGTCGGAGGGCTCTGCCCTCTCTCTTCCTGCTCTCTCTCCTGCTGCGTCTGTGTATTCTTTGTGTGGCTCTCCTTCAGGCCCTCGGCCTAGCAGGCCTGCCTGGGGAGTGCCATAACTCAGTGTTGGATCTTTGGCACTAAATTAAGCATTATGCAGTGTAAGATGCTTGCATTTATTGTCTTTAGTCAGTATCTTTGTTTAGACCAATTTTTTGGGAGTCATTGAAGAGGTCTCGCCAGTGCCATGGTTTAGCCAGTAAGCAGTTAAGCACCAAAATGGGCTGTCAAATACTGCACAGGCTGTCTGGCCTAATGCTTGCCTTTGAACTTCTAAAAAATGCATTTCTTGGAAACACAGGTGAAGGAAAAGAGAAAATATTGAGAGAAAAATTGTCTCCTTTTTTATCCTTCCTCACTGAACAGGGTAGGAATTGAGCTATAAGGTTTTGGGAGCCTTTGTTTCCAGTGCCCTGTGCTATGGTTTGAACATGAACCTGAATAAAATTCCACTCGTGACTGCTTTTCCCAGGACACTTGGGAACAATATGAGGGCAGTATAATGGCATCCACCACAGCTTCGTGAGCACTGCAGCCCCATGAATGTGTTGTGATCTGCTCCTCTACAAAGGGCTTTAGTTCAGGCATAATGCAGCCCTAAAGAGAGGAAATTATGGAAAAAATCCTTTAAAATTGGTAATCTTATTTAATGATTTCACATAAAGCTGATGATAATGTGGTAGAACCAATAAAATTATATAGGACAATGTCTTTCTCATATGGACTACCTTAGCTTGATTATGAAATTCTAAACTTAGTAGAAGACAAAGAAATTAGACATATATGTGCACACGAATGTTCGTTTATCAGACTTTGAGTTTTACAATCCAAACTAGAGATGACAATGCATACACACACACACACAGAGAATGACAAAAAATGGCAGCAGTAACCCCAAACAGCCATTTTTACAGAAAGTGCCCTAAGTGAGGTCAGGATTTGTTTACTGAAATGTAAGGATTGTATAATTAAACACAAAAAACAGTGCTTCAGCTTTTTCTCTGACAAGAAAGCAACGACCTCTGGACACTGATGTATATCAAGAAATAGTATTTAACACTGTAGGAACATTAGTGTGTTTTCTTTTGTTGCAAAGCCTATTTGAATCATTTTGTAAAGGTGGTATCATGAACTAAACATACAGAGAAATAAAAATT
Organism: Pomatostomus ruficeps; assembly: GCA_013400735.1. Taxonomy (NCBI): domain Eukaryota; kingdom Metazoa; phylum Chordata; class Aves; order Passeriformes; family Timaliidae; genus Pomatostomus; species Pomatostomus ruficeps. Next base: position 70,299 of record VYZT01038904.1, on the reverse strand, counting down.
TCTTTTTTGAGGAAAATAAAATTTCTCTTCCTTCATATTATTACAAAAGATTTGAAAAACAACATGTTCTGGCCTTAAGTATCAGACTTACATTTTGTCTTTTGTTATCACTTACAATAGCACTGCTGCTTGAATACCCAGCCATATCAAATGTAAGTTATTTGTATATCTCTATCCTCTCAGGAAATCTTGACCTTGAAATAGAATAAATATGTAACATGGGTATTGGGTTTGTGTGTTCATAGCTAACACCACCAGTGCTAAAAACCATAGACATTGAACAAAAACGTGCAGAAGATGAGATTGTGCAGTGCTATTTGACTCATTGTTGCAAAATGAGAAATTACAGTTTAAATGTTTTCTGTCTTTGAATGACCCTTCATTTGTAATTGATTCAGCTCAACAGACTGCAACTCTCAAACCATTAAGATACAGAACTTATTTGTCCCATGTTTAAAGTATGCTTCAGTTCCTCTACCAAAGTCAAACTGTACAGGATGGGACCTTCTCTGAGTGCCTTGATAATGTGCCACATTAACTTAGGGTCTGAGGTGACTGGTTATTTAGACTGAGATTTTTAGAAGCAAATCATATTTAGCATTTGTTGACCAGCTCCATTAAAGGAAGTGGATTACACATAACCCAAAACCTATAAAGAAGTCCACAATGGGAAAATCAATGGAAATCCTTTGAATGACTACTTGAGGCAACTTTGAAAATTCCCTGTAAGGACCCATACTTACAGACCAATAAGAAAGCAATCCTTGAGATACGTGCAATGATAACCAAGGACATTATCAGCTACAGTCAAACTGGTAAACCTTGAGGAATGTGATTTCTGCATGAAGACTTCAATGCCTGTGCTCCAGTAAGGCCACAGCACAGACCCCTGATGGCAGGAGAGTGGGGTAAAAAACTATAGTGCATGCCATGGGTGTCCCTTTTGCCAGTAGCTCAGTGAAGCTGGGCCTGAGCCTTAAAGATACCCAACACAACAGATATGAACTTTAGACCTATGAAAGATTAAATAAGCAAGGTTTAGAGTCAAGGGGTCATATCATCATAAGTCAGGCTCCTAAAAGGTATAAAAAGTCTATAAAAAATATTGCTGGTTGTCACCCACAAAGAGAAAGACAATATATAGTGAGGACTCAAGAGTTTTTCCTCTTCCCAGTCACACACAATTGATCCTGGAGACATATGCACTGTGGTTCTTGTACGTATGTAAGTGTGAGAACATGAGCAAGTGAAGTCTGCAGGAGAAAGAGTATGAGGCACTGAAGTCAGTTTTCTTTAAAGCAAATAATCACCCTTGCTTTCAAAAGGTCGAGGATTGTGCTTTGTGCATTAATTTTCTTCAAGAGCACTAACACCTGAGTTATAAATTAGCTGTTGGATTGAAATGATAAACACTAATGTGACAAGCTGGGAAAGGTATCTAGAGACCAAAGATAGGTCTGATTTTATTTAATATCTGTAGTGTGATTAGAGAAAGAAATATTGGAAACACACTGACAGCATTTGCAGAGGATTTTTCCCTGGGAAATATTCCTGTCCTTTGCTGGGGACATCATGTTATACAAATGTGTAATATGAAAGGATTAAAGGAGTCTTGGGAGATAAAAATAAACTACAAGACTGGTGTAGGAAAAATGAAAGGTGGAAGGAAGGGAGGAAAGCCCAGAACAAGACTATTCAAGGCTCTTCAATTGCCCTCTATTGATTATGCATATTGCTGATACAATAACAATATTCACTGAAACTTGCTGTCCAGGAAATACTTCTTATGCTATGACTAGTGAAATACTGTTACTTCTTACTGATGCTATGAGCAGCAGGAGAGCCATCTGACCTAGAAAAAGACATGCTAACTAAGTACAAAGTCAGGAAAGGAATCTTATTTGTTAGTTTTGTGATTTTATTTCAAAGAATGGGCAAGAAAAGGGCAGGGAGAATGGATATGAATTTTTCACAGCAATATGTGAATGTAATTTCAAAAGCTAAATTTCTACTAGATGGAAAAGAAAAAGAAAACAAAAAAGTAAGGGAAGCTTTTAATAAAGACGTATGAAAAGAGAGGGTGAGATTCATTCTGGAGCAAAGAGGTAGTGATGAGCAAGAAGAAAGGAGCAAGGGGCTAGCAGTTAACCCCTGGGCAGTTCCACTAGGAGAAAGAGAATGCCAAAACACTGCTGTGCCCCTTGGCAGTCATTGTGTAAGGATGCTGGTGTTGGCCAAAAGAACTAGATTCAACATACCTAATTGGCACACACTAACAGTGTGTAGATTGTCACTCAGAGATGACTATGCAAACTACACTTCACAGGCAACAGAGGAAAGAAACTCATTCTACAGTGAATCAACTCCTCACAGCGTAGGTATGTACAACATGGCAGGCAAGGGCACAAACGTGAGATGGAGTATGCATGGCTAAAAGTTATGGAATAACAAAATGTGTGAATAAAAGCAATATCTTGCAATAGAAAAGAAAAAAAAAAGAGTAAAATTAGTGGAGGGAGAAAAACCCTCAGGGAAAGCAATGAAAAACCCATACAAGAAAAGATAAATCATAAGAGAAGAAATAATCAATCCTCCACTGTTGAAGCTATGCTACTGGCTGTAAACCACACACCTGAGCCAGACATTTGGGTGACCATGATTGTGCTGGAGCCAATGGAGGGCCTGCTGTGCTGGGCTCTGGTTGCCCTGCTCCAGCCTGCATTTCATCTTCAGCAGAGCAGCAGTCTGAAAAGTGGCCAAGGAAGAAGTGAGCTGCTGTATGTCAGGCACAGTGGAGTGAAGGCACTAGCCTTTGGGGCTAGTAATCTCATTTAGATTCCCACAGGAATCTTAGTCCTCTATTTTAATTAAAAAGAAGACAACCCAGTTATGTTGTCCACCTAGTTCTCCTCAAACAAGTTCTGCAATCCTATAAGGACGTCTATAAACAGAGATTTGGTTCAAGCTGTTTCCCGGCTATATTCATTTCCAAGTCTCTGTCTTCTAATGTAAGAATATAAGCCATGCTGGACTTTGGATACAAACCTCCCTAACAGCTAAGAATGAAACCCTTCTCTGACAGGTAGCAAATGTGGACATTGATTGGCAAAAGCAGGTCAGACACCTCTCAGTTCCTGGAAAGCAGTCATAACATTCCTGATGCTAAACAAGAGCTAGTAAGTCCTACTGTGGTGATGACACCACTGAATTCCCTTTCTCACCCTAATAAACTATGCACACGCACGTTAGTTATTCATAAAATAAGAGAACATTTGTGCCAATTACTTAGATTGTGTGATGGAACAGACTTCTGTCAAATATTTGATGGTCAGATAAACAGTTTAAGAGTTTTTTCCCACAAGTTTCTGCTCCCCAGAAGGAAGCAGACTATTAGATTTTCACCTAGGCTTTTAGTTACTCAAAATTATTTTAAGAATTCAGATCAATTGTTTGGGTTTTTTTGGGGTTTTTTGGGTTTTTTTTTAAATGATTGCAAACTATAATTTCTCTCACACAGAAGAATTTTATACTCCTGAATTCAGGCCATTTATCTAAACAACAGGAGTTCTGGTGAAATTTCTGTTTCTGAAAAAAACCTTGACATCTGAGACTTGCTCCAGTTCTGTATTGAAACAGAGAAAAGAAGATTTGTGGGAGAGAAAAGTCAGTTTTTTTATAATATCGTATTGTGATCAACAATACAACTGGGCAATGATATCCACTTAAGACACTGAAGAGCAGAGAAATATGTGGCAAGCAACACCCCTAAGGAGTTTAAACTAGATTTGTTAAAGAGAAAAAGATGACAATTCAGAAAAAAATCTACTGAAAATTATATGGTTTGATCATACTTTAAACTTGCCCTCCTTGATTATAGTGTAATATCTATTGATGGCTCTTTATTTAATTAAACATAGATAATTTTCATTGGGTTTGCATGGTAAGGTTCTGGTGGCAGGGAGTGGGGGGAAGCTACAGAGGGAGCTCTTGTGCGAAGCTGCTAAAAGCTCCAGCTATGTTCAACAGAGCCAATACCAGCCAGCTCCCAGAGAGACCCACCACCGGCCAGGGTCAAACCCACCAGGGACAGTGGTAGCACCTCTGGAATATCATAGTTAAGAAGCAAGGAAAAAAGAAAAGGCAGAAGCAAATTGCAGCCAGAGAAGAGGAGTGAGAATATGTGAGAGAAACAGCTCTGCAGACACCAGGGTCAGTGCAGAAGGAGGGGAGGAGTTGCTCCAGGCCCCGGAGCTGAGATTCCCCTGCAGCCCATGGTGCAGACCATGGCGAGATAGTTGTGCCCTTGCAGCCCACGGAGGTTCATGAGGGAACAGATATCCACCTGCAACCCCTGGAGCAGCTCCACACCAGAGCAGGTGGGTGCCTAAAGGAGGTTGTGGCTCCATGGGAAGTCCACATTGCAGCAGGATCCTGGCAGGACCTGTGGAGAGGAGCCCATGCTGGAACAGGTTTGCTGGAAGGACTTGTGACCCAGTGGGGGACCCACACTTGAGCAGTTCATAAAGAAGTGCAGCCTGTGGGAAGGACTCACTTAGGAGAAGTTAATGGAGGACTGTCTCCCAGGGGAGGGAACCCATTCTGGAGCAGGGGAAGGGTGTGAAAAGTCCTTTCACTGAGAGGGAAGCAGCAGAAGAAATGCGATGAACTGACTGTAACCCCCATTTCCATCCCTCTGCACTGCCGGAGGGAAGACAGAGAACTTGGGAATAAAGTTAGGCCTCTAAAGGAGGGAGGGGTAGGGATAAGGTGTTTTTTTAAGATGTGATTTTACTTCTCATTATCCTACTCTGATTTGCTTGGTAATAAATTCAGTTAATTTCCCCATTGTGAGTCTGTTTCACCCATGAAAATAATTGGTGAGTGATCCCTTCCTGTCCTTATGTGAACCCAAGAGCCTTTCATGATATTTTTTCTCACCCCTGGCTAGACGAGGAGGGGTATGATGGAGCAGTTTTGGTGGTACCTGACATCCAGCCAGGGTCAGCCTATCACATAACTGTAGAAAATATAATTTACAATGAAAACACAGAAATATCAACAAAAGTAGGTGAAAAAAATCCAAGAGGTGATTGAAATTCACCCCAGATATGATACTTATTTGTAGGTTTGACTATATGAGAAATAATTCTGATTCTTCAGTAATGGTCACTGCATGTCTGAACCTTCTCCTCCAAACTTCTGGGTCACGGATTCCCCTGAGATGCTTGCCCTAATTTGTTTCCTACTTCCACAACAGTTTATTCAAGGTCCAGGATGGTGAAGTATAGGGCCATTTGTCTCCAGCTTCCCTCACAAAGCCCCACCATGGGCTTCAAGTGGTGTGAAGTGTAAACATAAGCAATATTAACTTTAGGGAAATAGCCACCTTTGCAAGGTAAAGTGCAACAAGGCATTACACGTCAGAATTTCAGGATGAGAAAATCATCACCATTTCAGTGTTCAAAAGAATATAAACTTTCAAATGACCCTTTATTGAGAGAAGAATGGGAAACAACTATGTTTGCCCTGTCTTCCCCCAAAGCACATTGGATGTTGGATCTTGTCTGATTCAGCAACATTTACACTTACTGAACGGACTGCATTGTTTATTATGGAGCCTACATGTTTATTCATCTATAGAAGACACTTTGTGCTCTGCAGGAAGATGTATTTTTTGCTTTCTCAATGCACCTCCTGTGAATTTGTTTGAGAGCATTTTCTGTGATCTTCTTAGCACATGTGTATGGATGTGCATGTTATATTCTGCCATGTGATTTCTTCCTCCTTTTATATTCATTTTCTAGAAATAGCATTGAATACTGATTTTAAAAAATCATGCACAAAACCATACTTTTTGTTTTAAAATCAGAGGTAAGAGACACTGTCTTATTAGAGAAGGAAGAATTATAGAAAATGAAGCATGTCCGTTTAGAAGAGGGATCAGAACTGAATCTTATCTTCTAAGTAGCCAAGAAAACAAATCATACAAGAACTCAGACCTCTGACCACCTCTGAAGGGGAAAGCTAATGGAAACAGCACCTCACTGGGGACATTACTGCATATCATCACCTAGCAGTGACCCTGAGGGAAATGAAACTGAAGAGAAATGGAGCTGCATGTGAGGGAGGTGGAACTGTTCTCATTTCTGAGTGCAGCAGAATAATCTAATTGCATATACAGCATGGCAAAATGAATAAATACCAGTGGAAAAATATTTTCAAGCTTTGTAAAGGAATGACATGCAGATTGAGAGAAAGGCAAAGTCCTGTATTTCTAGCCATTTTTGATAAATGCAGTACACATAATAACTTAGTCAGAAAAGGAAAATTTAGAGAAGCCCAGCAATTCAAGTGGTTGCACACTCAGCAAAGTATTATGCCTTGCAAGGAATAGGCCATGGAGAGCTGAGCATCCAAAATTCATTGAAAAGTTTCTACAGAAACCAAAATTTTGCAGATGTACGAACATTTCAGACACCTTTTTTCCTTTTTTCTTAAATGGTTGGTTCCTTTAATCTATTATTTTGTTGGGCATGAAGATTCTGCAGCCTGTGTAATACTGCTGGTGCTCAAACTGCTCTGTGTTATGAAGAAATGTGAGGCTGGTACCTGTTTGCAAGCTGTCCCACAGCCTCTGCCACCAAAGCCAGCTCTTGCCAGTACACTGCCAGTGCTGGGCAGCTGCGAAAGTGGGATAGGAGGAAGAGGATGGAATGCAGTGTGGCTGGAGAAAGATTAGGAAGCTGATGGTCATCATCCTAGAGCTGGGGGAGGGTTGATGAGTGGCTAAGGAGCCGGAGGTGGGACAAGGCAAAAGGCTGGTACAAAGTCCATGCTGGCAGCCACCACTGCTGTCAGAAGCCCTGGCCACTACTAATGCCAAGAGCTCCAGCTGCCATCCCTGCCATCAGCAAGGGCTGCTGCAGCAAGCAGTACCCAAATGAAGATCTGTTTGGAAATCCCTGCTTCATGTAATATGTATTTCCATTTGATGTTTCCAGGCTGCATTCAGGACCAAGCATTTTCACTGAAAAAGCACCAAGATTCTATAATGAAAAGCAAGTACTCTGATAGGTTTTGCAGTGCAAGTTTTAAATGCTCTCAGTACCAGAGACTCTCCCCACTGAATATAAATGCAATCCGTATTTCTCACTCTGCCAGAGTCCTGGGCCACAGGTGACCAAATTGCAGGGTGGACCCCTGCCTGCAGATGATGGCAGTGTACATGCTCTTGAGGCACTATGGGCAGCCGTGCTTACAGCCACGCAAGGAGGGACTGTGGAGCTGCTGGGCTACCACAGAGGTTTTCCTCTCAACATTTTTTTAGCTGTCTTGAAGTCAGTGCTGGCACAGGGACCACTGAGGGCTTCATTTGTCTGCAGCACTGAGCTGCTCTGACTGTGCATGTACTTTTAACCAGAAATTCTGTCTCTCAATCTCAACAGCAAACTGTGCTAACTGTGCTGCTGGTGAGGTCAGTGTGGTCAGATAGGTAGTATGTGGATTTGCATCCATTCATTAGTCAGAAAAGATTTTTAGAAGATGATTTGGACCCATCTATTTCCCATATGACCATGGGCTACATCTTTGCCTCTTATAACATGTCATAATAGGCTCTCACCCTAAAACTTTTTATATTCACAGTGTTTTGAGCTCACACGGACAAGATGGGATGGAAGTGTCACTTCTGTTCACTTATAAAGCTTGTATTTCACAACTGGACAAATCTGTAATGCTCTCTCTTCCATCTGGTCCCTTCTCAGTGCATATGGAACCTGAAGCTGGCACCCCTGTAGAGTGGCAGAGCTGGGACACTAGTTTGGTATGTAGGTGGTAAAATGGCTTCCTCCTTAGTCCTGTGTTAAGCGCTTGCTGAATGAGTTTGACTCCACAGACTCAAGGACAGCCAGCTCAGGTTGCTTCCTCCAATACTAATACGTAAACAAGTTACTCACTTGTGTTTTTCAGTTAATGTTATTCAGAGAGAGTAAAATGCTGTAGAGTATTCGTTCTGGTTTCAGTTGTGGAAATGGAGCATGTATAATTACCAATGTGGGTAGCAGTCCATCTCATAGCCTTACTTATACCAGCAAAGGATATTATCTCATTATATCAGCTTAGCAGTCTTCTTTCCCTGGAATTCAAAATAAGCAAGGCTCATAAAGGAATGATAAAACAACTACTTATAAGGGACATTATTTTAAAAACTGAATAGTAGTCAAAATCCATTAATGGACTATTTTACATGATTAAACTACTTCCAAGAAAGTATCTAGGCTTTTTCAGTATAAACATTTCTACATTGAAAATGTAACTTGAACCTAATTCTATGGTCAGCTATTTTTTGAATAAGTATAATAAGTGCTTTCATGTATGACAGGGCAAAGATGAGCGAAATTTTTAACTTCATTATGTCTATCATCCAAAGTAATTTAGAAGATAGTCCTGCTACATGGAGACTCTTCTATAGTACAATGCTAATAATGACTAATGTCTGGGAAAACAGAAAATAGAGCTACTAGCGAGGACTTGTTTTAGCATATGTTTTAGGATTTCTATTTTAATAGAAAGTCCTGTTCTAATTCGAAGATAAAATACTTCTGGACTTGTTGGGTGCATTTTTTAGGTTACGATACAGTGAAGCTTTGGTTTTGCTTCCCAACTCTTGGTCTTTCAACCCAACTGAACCTCTTCCTTTCCTTCTTGTTGATCACCTCCAAGAAGAAAGGTTCTGCAAGGCTGAGACCATCTTTTGTTAAATTTGTGAAACCTTTCAGTCAGTACTTAGTTGCAAGTGGAACTGCGATACCCATCCCCTAGAAGTATGTGAGCTGAAGAATCCTACCAATGAATAACCAAAAGGAAGAGAGGTTGCTGCTGGGACACACTAGAGGAAAACATGGACATCAGCTGATTACAGTAAGAGCCAGCTCATTTAGGAGCAGCTCTGTTCCTCACACAGCTGCAACAGTGAGACACAAGTCCCTTTCCAATTTTTTAGTTTCTTTTCTGCATTACTGGGTCTTCTTGGGAGAAGGAAAAGGTGAAACATTTTTATGAACCCTTTGCTTGACCTTCCTTGGCAAGAAAAACATCCTGTATTTTACACTGTGCAACTCATGTGAACAAACATATTTGGCAGAGTGAAAATTATAATGTTTGAGCAAAGATATGGGGTGCATGCAGTTACAGAAAAACACAGATGCCCATTACTCCCAGTAGTAATTCAGGACTGCAAATAGTTGTAACTTACTATCTCCTCATCTCCATTTCTTGTACAAAATGCAGGAACTCTGCTATGTATGACAATACAGGTGCCATTGATGCTGGACTGAGCAAGCCACATACACTGCTCTTAGAGAAGACTCTTTGAAAGACAGAGTATTGCAGGGTAGTCCAGCTGATGGAACCTGACCTGGTTCAAGATGCATGACCTATAGGTTTGGAGGTGATGGGAACTGTTGTCAGAGCTGTCAAATTCCTGGCACAGGTCTCATGGCTCAAGAAGAGTCTTTCCTGACATGTATGCCATGCATATATCCGTCCCACAGTACAATAAACCTTTGAGACCCTATTTACAGCACGAGACCCTTGAAAGACTGGTGTTTGAAACTGAACTAGCTGAAACTGGTAACTGAACTCAATCCTTTCCTGGCAAGAGGAATGCACCTGTAAAATCAGCACCCTGGGCCATATAGATATGCCAGTAACTGGTTAACAAAACCCAGTCCCAGAAACAATGCTGCAGAGTGTATAGCTTTGTTAATGGATTTGGTAGCAGGACCAATAAAGTTCATTGTTGAGTTTAGCTACAAATGGCTTCCTTTGTGCTGCAGCTTTTTTACATCAGCTTTTAACTAGACCTACCAGTTGTACTAGCCAGGCTAAGGGCATGATCTTCCCAAAGACGCTGGTTCTCATGAAATGAAAAAGGGGCTTCTGAAACACCCCTGGATTTGCCCTTGGGCTTCTGAAACGGACTTCTTTGCTTGGGATACTTCTGTGTCCTCTCTTCCAGGAAAGGAACAGAAGAAAATCAAGGCAGAGTGAATACTGATTGGGGGTTGGTTGGTTGGTCGGTTGGGGTTTTTTTGTTGATTTTTAAGGCTCACATGACAAAAAACAAAACCACCTACTACTTTGAGTGCGCAATTGGGTCACTCTGGCCCTACCAGGCCAGCTCACTGACTCATGTCAGCTCTCCCTCTGAGGGCTTCAGAAGGAGAGCTGACATGAGCAGCTTCACTTCCCACGCTCAGAGAAGAGTGTGGGACAATTGTGCTGCTCCTGTAGAGCAGGGACTGAGAGCAGCCCTCATGGGATGGATACATGGGCTACAAGCTCAGAAGGTAGGAAGCAGCTGGGGAAGAGGCAGTCACTCCCAAAAGCCAGTTTTTGAGTGAGAATCTTTTGTGTATATTACCATCAACTAGCAAGAGCACAATTTGAAACTGTTTGACCGTGCTGCTCTAAAGCAAGCCCTTGGAACTGGCACAAATTATTAAACAGTTCCTCTTGATCAGAAGCAGACAAATTGCACTCTCCCTAGCGAGGGGCAAGAACTTTGCTCAGAGGCCAAGCTACTCTATGGGCGGGTGTTGAGGAGGAGCTGCAGCAAGAGTAAAAGAAGCTAATCCTTCCCTCTAGATTTGAAGAAACACACAGTGAAAATGGATGAATATCCATGTAATTACATCCCAAGGGCGACTGAGCAAATTCCCGTTCTGTTTCCTCATTTTATAGGATTTTGCCTTGCCTAGGGTGGAATTCCAACAGCAACAGCAGCAAGCCGACAGGCCCGGGTGAGCACCAGCCCTCGCAGGCCGGGCCCAGTGCTGCGCTTTCCCCGGCAGTCAGTGGAGGAAGGCTGCTGCAGGTCCCTCCGCCCCGGCGGACCGCGGGCTCCGGCCCCGGTGGGTCCCTCCGTACGGCTGACACCGTGCGCAGCGTCCCACCGTGCAGTGATGGTCCCTGCCCAGATGAAAAAGCCAAGGGCACAATGGGACAGGTGGCAGCTTCCTTCCGAACTAAAGCCACTGGGGGAGCTCAGGTCAAGGCGCAGACTGGGGAGCAGAGGAGAGGCAGAAAAGGATGTGGGGGCAATAACCGGAGTACTCAGTCACTCCGAAGTCAGTGACGGCAGGGCATCTGCGGACAGATCCGCCTGAAGCCGCAGCGTTTGCGCGGGTTCCCGGGCTCCCGTGGTCACATCCCGGATACGTCGGCCCTCGGCTGGGTGGCCCTGCTGGGCACCCGGGGGCAACGAGGAAGGGCTGGGGTTCTTAAGAGCCCTCCTGTAACTCGCCCTCGAGTTTTGCTGTGAAAACAAAAGCAAAACAAACAATTCCATTCTCCCCGGCACGAAAATAAAGCTCGGGCACCGTACAGGCTGGTGGAAAGGACTCCATTGTCGTTTTTAAAAGAGATATCTTTGCAACCGCTAGCCCTTCCCCGAGCCAGCGGGGAGCCGCCCGTATCCCTGGAAGCGAGAGGTAGCGGGGAACAAAAGGCAAACTCCGAAGGGACATTGAAAATAAAAAGGAGCTTTGGTTACCCCCAGGGTAAGGTCGAGGGGGAAAGGTCGCTTGTCCACCAGCGCGCATACTCCCGGCGGGCGCGCGGGAGCGCCCCGGGCTCGGCCCCGAGTGCAGTCCGCGAAGCTCCGAGGGCTCGAGAGGGCGCGGGAGGGCGCGGAGCCCCCGCCCCGCCGCTCGCACAGGGCAGGCTGCAGCTCCCCGAGGCCCTCGGCGGGGCGGGCCGGAGGCACGGGGAGGCCTTCGAGACCAAACCAAAGGGCAAGTGAGCAACAAGCCCCGCGCCGCCCGCCGCCGCTAGCCACGCTGAAACAAAATAGGTCTGCGGTAAATCAAACTGCGGGGGACGACCCCAGCCCGCCCGTCCGCTCTGCACCCACAGGCACGTCCGTGTCCGTCGCCTCCGCGTCCAACCCCACCCGGGAGCCGAGAGCCCCTTTTCCAGGCGCCGGCGCGGCCTCAGGCCTGGGCGAGGGAAGTGGAAGGGAGGGCGGCGAGGTGACCCACTTAAAAGCTGAGCTTTTTGAAACACTTAAGAGACGACAGGGTTGAGGACTGTGAATGTATGCGTAAATATATACTCATGCATACCCACTGCCGGAGGTATGCACCCCAGCGCTTATGTGTGTGTGTGGAGGCATGTCTGGGAACACGCACAAAAGCACATAACTCCTCAGATTGCTCATGTAATATACTGATAGCTATACCTAAAAGCAAATAAATAGATAAATCCCCGCTGGATTCTTTCTGTAGATATATACCCATAAAAATTATTTTATACGAGTTTATAGCTAAATAAAACGTGCTTATATTTTTTATTATCTCTACAGGCTAACTTTTCGCAAATTGTCTCACCAACCACCTTCAAGTAATCCTCCGCAAATCACCTCTGTCTTGGGTGTATCAAAAACGCTTCAGGGCAACAATAAGTCTTGTATGTGTGTCCTGACAGTGTTGCGGCAGTGACAGTCTAATGACACTAAGAAAGCCAGATGTGGAGGGCATATATTAACTGTTAATAATATCGGACGAGGCGGTCAGACAGTAGTTCACACACCGGGGCGAGTGCTGTTGATATCCACCCGAGGCTGCCGGGGCACCCATGCCTACAAACGGCCCTTTCCCGCGGGTGCCCACGCCGAGCAGCCGCCGAGGGGCGCGGTGTGGCTGGCGGGCCGAGGCGNTCCGCCCGCCTCCGCGGCTCCGGGAGCCCTGCCCTGGCACCCCATACCTGGCTCCACCCTGGCCCTCTTGGCCGGGAACGGCCCGGCTAAGGAAAGGACGGGGAGGGTGTCGAGGACTAGGGCAGGAGGGCTCAGCTGTGCGCCAGGAACTGGGGAAGGAGGTAAAAGAGCTGAGCGGAGGCACCGCTGCCCTCGTTCGCACAGAGCTTTGCGAGTGGGGCCGCCAGGGACCGGTGGCGAAGGGGCCCCGAGACCCCCCAGCTGCGAGATGCTCCACACCCTGGGCAGCTGGAGGAGCAACTGTGCGTGCGCTGCGGAGGGGTGAGGATTTTCGCTTTAGCCTTTGGTGGTGTCGCTGGTTGCCTTAGGTTCCCACGCCAGGGGGAGAGGTTTCGACTGGTCTATTGAGGGGTTTCTCCCACCCGAACGACATAACCAGGGCAGGGGAGCTTTCCCACAGCCAGGAATTGTCCCCATGAACCACAGCAGGCATTCCCCACGCACACACCCAGAGCGCTCCGTGCCTGGGTAGCGCTCGCAGGGTGCGTCTCTGGGAGGACTGCTGCCTTCTTACACGCCCAAACATGTGCTTTCCAGGCGGGGAGCGGCTCCCAGCGCCCTGCCCGTGGCCGGCAGAGACACAAGCCAGCCCTACACGATCACTACGGAAACCTCTGCTCCCGGTGTAGGTCTGCTGGGCACATCTTCCATTCTGGGGAGCATGGGGGAGCAGAGGATGTATTACACCGACATGCACGAGCAATCAGATGAAGTTTCTATGAGCTCGCTCAGGGTGGGTAGAAAGGAGAGAATTGCGGCAAGCTACCTCAGTGGTGCCATTTTTCCAGATGGTCATTTACGTCTCTCTATGGTTATGTTAGACTTATACTGGTGACCAGGAGCGAAGAAAGAGTTCTGTCACAGATCTGCTCTTGCCACCTCTAACTCGGACCTCTCTAGGAGCGGCCGGCCCCGCCGCAGGGCGCTGCTCCCGCGGCAGGGCGGGCTGTACGGCTGCGGGCAGGGCAGCGGGCAGGGCAGCGGGCAGGGCCTCCTTCTCGGCGCTGGGAGCGGGGACGGCAGGGTTGGGCAGAGGGTGCAGCCAGAAGAGCACCCGTGAACTGACCTAGAGGGAGCATGGAGCACCTCATGGCTTTGTATCAAAAAGTTACACCTAGAAAGCGTCTTTCTTGTTGAGAAAGAATTTGCGTGCGGTTTGCGTGGGACCCTTACCCTCTGTCCTCCGAGCCCTTTGGCAGCTCCGTCTGGCCGAATATATTTGATTCCCCTTGGGGAGGCACAGCAGTTCGTATAAAAAAGACATTGTTGTCTTTGGAGAGCCCTGTGCACACTTTCAAAAGCTGATCCTTGAGTTCCCAGCCCCCGCAATCCAGTTGATGAGGAAACGCTCTGCGGTCTTGGTGGCACCGTTTCCATTGGGATTGGCACCATTTGATTGACAAAGTCTCCCATTCTTCCACCTCTCGAGTGTTATCAAAAGGATTGTGTGGGGTCAGAAGCTATTGAAGGGACGTCCGTGTAGCCGCATTTCTGCAAACACGGGGTGAAAACCGTGCCTTTCTCATGAAAATGCTTCCATCAGGCAAAACGCATCTCATCTTCCTTGCTCTCCTCCTTAGCATTTCTTTTTAACTCGAGTGTTTTGCTAAGCAGCATCACCAGGTAAACGAACATATCGCTAAAGGCAGCCTAGGGAGGACCCAGTCGGGACGGTCACCCTCCCCGGAAGCTGGGAGCAGCCATCTCTGGCAGACGAAACTCCCGTGGAGGGTTTGAAAGAAAAGGGAGAATGAAGGGACACGGCACCAGAGAAGTTTTCTCGCCCCTTGTTCACGGTGTGACTCGCCCCGTTATAGCTCATTTGGGGCGGGAAAGCAGGTGCAGAGGCTGGCCTGTTTCCTTTACACCGCGTCCCTCTAGCCGGGCTAAGCAGTAGCTAGAGGTAGCTGTGCCTGTACGCGCGCCGGTGCACTCCTAACTCAGCGGTCAGACCTGCACAGGAGAGTTTCACTCGCTTCCCAGCGAAGGTGAACGAAGCGCTCTCGCATTAGCTTCCCTCTACCAGACCCCGCGCAGAGCCAAGGCCCGACTCGCTCGGGATAACCTAACCGAGCAATGTTTCGGAGGCGATTTAACCTGCGCTCATTCGAGTGGGACGATAAACAAGCTCTGCCAGGCGCAGCCGGCGGCGGAAGGGGTCGTTCGGGCGGCGGGGCTTCTTGCCCGCCCGCGTGTCCAGCGCCCCGCTGCCCGCTCCCGCCGCCGGAGCTGCCGCTGGGGCCTACCCAGCTGCCCCACCTCGCACTCCCTGGATGGGAGTCCCACAAATTGCGCCGTCACTTGCCGCTTTTCGTCTCTGATTAAAGCCACCAAGCCTTCATTTTGCTGGATCCTGTGGTATCTAAATTTTTGTCCCTTTCATCCACCCCCTTCTTCTTAAGGCTCATGAAACAGCCACGGGGATGGTGTGTCTGAGAAATTCGGAGGGAAATAAAAACAACCAGAAACCCCAAATAACCAAACCACTAAGGCAAGGTCGAGTATCTCTCTCTGTAGGAACAAAACCAAAGGCCATACTGAAAAACACGCGTAGANGGGGGGGGAGGAAGAGGGAAGGAAGAGGGGGATAAAGAAATGTTCCAGAGATTTGGAAAGACAAAATTGAAAGGTTTTGAAAGAAAAGAGGAAAAAGAAGAGGTAAAAACCAAACACCCTTCTAGTCCAAAGTCGCCCTTTCCTGCCTTTGGTGACCCAGCAGACTCGCAACCAGCCCACTTCGGGATATTCAGCCTTGAGGGAGCTAGTGCCGAAAGAAGCTGCTGAGATGATGTAAGAGATCTGGAAGCCTGATTGAAGGAAAGTTCCCCCGATTATATTTGTGTGGAAAAGCTCACCTCTTGCAGAGCTCTAAAGTGTAATCAAGACTGTGGCTTACACTTGAAGGATGTTAACTCTCATACGGGAACCTACTTTCTCCTAAACGGTTTCTTGCCTAGTGAATGAGAGCCTCCCAATTGAAGCAAAATGATCCTTATGTACTAATATCAAGCACAGCCACAAAGCGACCGGCTATTTATGCCGCCACTTTAGACAAAGATATTTAGTTATTCCCGGGTCGCAAGTGCACTTTTGCATTTTTAAGCGTGAACCAGCCGAGCACAAACATATTTACAAGTGCAATTACTAAATAGTTACTTGACACTTCAAAGTCCCAGGGTTAACTGTACCTTTGCTATAATTTTCTTAATATTCAGGTAATCGCTGTATTAAGTTGTGTTTGCCAGGGCCGTAGGCCGGGGTGTGAAACACTCAGGGGAGGTTTCTCTCCTCCGCCTGGATCACCCCGAAATATAAGCTTTGGAGACACTAAGCGTTGGAAGATTTCTTCAAAGACCCGAGTGACATTAGCTACTGGCTGGCTGTATATGTATGTGTGGCTGCGAACGGATTGCTTTTGTTTTCACAGCGGATCCGAGAACAGATCCGAAAGTGCCAGAAATTGCAGTTTATTGAAAACTACAGGGAATTCATTGGCAAGGTCGTGTAGCAGATGACCTGAGAGATCTTCTCCATTCAGCTCCCGTCCTGTATAAATAACCTTAGAAAGCAGCTCCAGCTTCAGAGGGACCACGAGAGACTGTGAGAGTCTTTGCCTTTGAGAATAACAAGCGACATTTTGCGCTAACCTATTTTCATGGTTCTCTCGCCCCAGGCAATTAAATTACTGCTTGGTTTTGCAAACTTGCGTCTTCTACCCCTCTCTGAGATATTATTAAAAAAAATAATCCCTAGGTGAAAGGAATTTATGGGTTTAGGGAGAGAAACGATCCTTGTCCTGAGTGTCTTAGGAGACAGAGAATGTTCCCCATATGCGAAACCCCAAGCGCTTTTTCAGCCCCAGCCGGTCGGGGCATCTGACAAGCCAGCGCGGTGAGTGCGGGGCTCCGGGAGCTGTGGCCTGGAGAGAAAGGTCTGCCCTCCGGAGAGTTGTCCTCCCAGCGGCAGGGCTCCTTCCCGACCAAACTTAGTGGGGGAA
This sequence comes from Pomatostomus ruficeps, assembly GCA_013400735.1. Lineage (NCBI taxonomy): Eukaryota > Metazoa > Chordata > Aves > Passeriformes > Timaliidae > Pomatostomus > Pomatostomus ruficeps. Next base: position 53,524 of record VYZT01038904.1, on the reverse strand, counting down.
GAGGGAGATTCTGTCCTTTAGCTTACTGGCATTCCACCCCGTATCCCCAGCTCTCACAAAGGCTGGGCTGACAGCCTTGCCACCAGGGAGCTGTTTTTAAATTCTTTCACCCAGTCATATGGTGGTCTTTTTGCTTTGCCTTCCATTTCCCGTTCACGATATTGCCACCCCCGAGGAAAAAAAAAAAAAAAAGAGTTGTGCTCACGGGGTCTTTCTTTCTTTTTTTCCTCTCTCTCCCGTCCTCTCTGTCTCTTTCTTTTTTTTCCTAAAGACATTAAAAAAAATTCTGACAAGTAAAACTTAAAGGTGTTTACCTTGTCATCAGCATGTAAGCTAATTATCTTGGGCAAGATGTAGGCTTCTATTGTCTTGTTGCTTTAGTGCCTATGCCCCGCCTCTGGTGGCAGCCTAAAACCTGGCGTCTGGCTAAAACAAACGAAAGGCAGCCCTGAGCCTCCACTCAATCCAATTAAGGCGGACTTCGTCCACTCGGTTACGTGTACATCCAACAAGATCGGCGTTAAGGCAACACCAGAATATTTGGCAAAAAAAAAAAAAAAAAAAAAAAA
>VYZT01038904.1:35894-52936 GCA_013400735.1 Pomatostomus ruficeps | reverse complement strand
GCCTCCCCTTCCTTTTTTTTTTTTTTTCCCCAGCCGCCGAATCATGTCGATGAGCCCAAAGCATACGACTCCTTTCTCAGTGTCTGACATCTTGAGTCCTTTGGAGGAAAGCTACAAGAAAGTGGGCATGGAGGGCAGTAACTTGGGGGCTCCCCTGTCAGCCTACAGACAGTCTCAGGTTTCTCAGCCGGCCATGCAGCAGCACCCCATGGGCCACAACGGAACAGTGACTGCCGCCTACCATATGACAGCGGCAGGGGTCCCCCAGCTCTCCCATGCTACGATGGGGGGCTATTGCAATGGGAACCTGGGCAACATGAGTGAGCTGCCGCCTTACCAGGACACCATGAGGAACAGCGCTTCGGCGACAGGATGGTACGGCACCAACCCGGATCCCCGCTTCTCCTCAAGTAAGTCAGCCCGGGGCTGGGTGGCCGGCGGGGGTTTGCCGCGCAATTGCCCCGACACACGGCGGGCAGAAGGCAGGGGCGGTCCGCGACAGGGCAAAAGTCGGTCTAAATCCCCCAAATTCCTCCTCCTGCCCGAGGATCGTGCCCTGTTCTTCCACCCCGGCTGGTTGCATGTCAGCCTCCCGGGGCTGCTTTTGCGGGGCAAGGGGGTTGGAAGCCCCGCGGTGGCGGGGAGCGGGAGCCTGGCTCTCGCCGTCCAGTGGGGCGGGAGCGTCGCGGCCCGGGGGCCCAAAGGGAACCGGCGGTGCCCTCCGCCTGCTCGTCCCCCGGCACCGGGCGGTCGAGGGGGGAAGCCGGAGGCGCCGGGGCCGCGTCCCGGGAAGCGGCGGGGGAGCGGGAGAGTCTTCTTCGGCCGGCGCCGGCGGAGCCGCTGTCCGCAGCCGCTGCCGCAGCGGCTGTCACACTAGGTACTTGCTTGGCTGTCCCCCCCGGGCAGGACGAGGGCCGAGTGGTCGCCCTTATTCACCGGGGCTGGGCCGGGCGAGAAGAGGGCCACCGCTCGCCCCCGGGACGAGAGTCGTTGTTTAGAAGCGCGGGCGCCCCGAGGCCGCGGCCGGGGCTGGGCTGCCGGGGGGCTATGGAGCTCCACTGGGGGCAAGCGGCGGCGGGGGCTGCCGGAGCGCGGGGCCCCACTCGAGCCGGGCTGGGCCAAGCCGAGCCGCCTAAAACGTGCCGCCTTCTCCCTTGCAGTCTCCCGCTTCATGGCGCCGTCCTCGGGCATGAACATGGGAGGCATGGGCAGTCTCGGCTCCCTGGGAGACGTGAGCAAGAGCATGGCCCCGCTCCAGAGCACGCCGCGGAGGAAACGGAGGGTCCTTTTTTCGCAGGCCCAGGTTTACGAACTGGAGAGACGTTTCAAGCAGCAAAAATACCTCTCGGCCCCGGAGAGGGAACATTTAGCCAGCATGATACATCTCACCCCGACTCAGGTCAAAATCTGGTTCCAGAACCACCGCTACAAGATGAAACGCCAGGCCAAAGACAAGGCTGCGCAGCAGCAGATGCAACAGGAGAACGGCTCCTGCCAGCAGCAGCAGTCTCCCAGAAGGGTGGCGGTGCCAGTGCTTGTGAAGGATGGCAAGCCCTGCCAAGCAGGCTCCAACACACCCACAGCAGCTATCCAGAGCCATCAGCAGCAGTCAGCTACAACGATCACAGTGGCTACCAATGGCAACAGCCTCGGACAGCATCAGAGCCACCAGACAAACAGTGCGGGGCAGTCTCCAGACATGGGACAGCACTCGGCCAGCCCTTCCTCTCTGCAGAGCCAAGTCTCTAGTTTGTCTCACCTAAACTCTTCTACTTCTGACTATGGCACTGCCATGTCTTGCTCCACCTTGCTATACGGTAGGACCTGGTGAAAGGATTAAACAAAGAAAAAGAAAAAAAAAAGGCAAAAAGAAAAAAGAAAAAAAATAGCAGATTTTCCCAGTTACACAAATCTCTGTCCTCTCCAAACTACTGTGTGCTTTTCTTCTTTTTTTTTCTTCTTTTTTTGTTTTAACGCTCGTCTCCCTTTCCCCCGTTATACTGAGTGGTCTCTGCGGTCCTCTAAGAGAGAGAGAGAGAGAGACTTTTTTGTTCCGTTTTGTTGTTACTGTTGATGGGTTTGGGTCTTTATTTTTATCCCCCCTCCCCCCAAAGTTGTCCTAATGGGGTATATAAAAATATTCTGACTAATAACCATGGAGCAGTCTGCAGAAAGGAGACCACCTTTAGCCATGGTCTGAAGACTTGGATACCAGATGTACACTTTGCCAGCGTCTAGGACTTGTGTGTAAATACAGAGATTTTGGGGGATGGGGTGGTTTTCCCCCCAAAAAAACGCATTCGCGTCACCCAGACACAAGAAGCAGCTTCCCCCTCCCCTGTCTCTCCCAGCCCACCGCCAGGGCCAGCGGATGGAGACGTGGAGTCATCAAAGGCTTGGCTTTTATTTTCCTCCTTACGTTTGATGTGAACCTGTAGCTGTATAATGCTGTCAAAAGTTGGACTAAACCCATAGTTTTTAGTAGCCTGTATATTTTGTTGTAAAAAGAAAAGGAAAAAAATACAATCAACCAAACCAACCCCCACCTTTTTTATGGACACTGATCGCCCTGTCGTAAATCCTCTGGCAGTTTGTTATTTGCGCACGCCGCCTTTTCCTGTTGTAACTTATGTAGATATTTGGCTTAAATATAGTTCCTAAGAAGCTTCTAATAAATTATACACATTACGAATATTCTTTTTTTATTTCCCCCTTTGGTTCCCCCTCCCGACGCTTCTTTCCTTGCGTCTCTCTCCTTCCTCCCCTCGCCCTCCCCCCATTTTTTTCTTATTCTTCTTGGTGGAAAAACAACCCGGGATGTTGCCAGACCCCGGAAGGCCCCTGGCCCTCTCAGGGCCCGAACCCTGTTCCCAGAGGGGAGCTGAGCCAGAGGTTTAACGGGATACAGGGTCACTCCTCAGCGTGCAAACGGGACAAGCAAACGTGTGGGATTCACGAGCTCGAGACCCAAGGAATCGAGTCCAAATTCATTAGCCCGATTATTTTTTGGAGGGTGGGGGTGGGGGCGGGGACGGGAGGCACCTCAGCGACTTCTTGTTAGAGAAAGGAAAGTATTCCGGGACTAGAAATTCAAATGCCAAAGGCACGGAGGAGAAAGAAGGTAAAAGTCTAACGCCATTAGAAAAAAAATAAAATAACGAAGAACTTGCTGTCACTATAGAACGTGAGTCCGATTTAAAGTGTCCAGTTTTAATACCTTGTAAAAAAAAAAAAAAAAGAAAGATAATTTCTACCAGGTTTTCCTATGTACTTGTATTTTAAGGGAAGTACAGTCACCTTATTTATAATAAAAATAAAAAGATAGTTTATTGTGTACAACATGTAGTTTGAATTAACTTTCTTTACCAGGCTGTGTTTAATTTTCTATACGTACCCGACCCGCGCAAGCACACGCCCGCACACGGCCGCGCAGGTTCCCCTGCACAGCCCATCCCCTTACTCAGGCGGAGGTCAGCCGCAGGCTTCGGCTCGGTGGAACACAGACGGGTTTCGGTTGGTTTGGGTGCTGTTTTTCGTGTCGCTTCGTTTTTCTAAGGGGTTCTTGTTTGTTTGTTTGTTTGTTTGGGATTATTTCGTGTAGCCAATTGTAAAGAACGAGATGAGGAGAAAGTGCGGGCGTGCACGTGGCTGGGTGTGCAGAGGTGCGCGCCGGGCTGAGACACAGAGGGGCGTTTGGTAGGAAGGTAAATATTATCGGTAGTGCAAGGCGGTTAGACGTTAACTTTTCTGTAAATATATAAAGCATATGAAGCTAAACAGCTCTTATCTGACGGATCCGAAATCGCTGTAATTCTCTATCTTTCAGGTTCCAAATATTCCTTTTGTGAGTGTAACAAAATAAGAAGTATCTCCATTCTAAAAGTCCTCGTAGTGTGTTTTCCTTTGCATCTGCTGCTCGGTTTCGTTTTTTCCCCAAATCCGTGGAAAGCGGATTGCAGTCATTGAAACACCTCTGAATTACAGAGGTGTTATGAAATACTCATATTTTTGAAGTGAAAGAAAACAGGTTGCCTGGAACGGAAACAAGCCAACCTCCAGTTTAAGTAGCAGGTTTCGAAAGCTCCAGTTCTTTATTTATACAAGATAAATCCCGTGTTAGTCGGACACCAAATGCTCGTCTGGATGGAGAAAAAGGGAAGTACACGAAAGAAAAAAAACTATCGGATTCTTTCTGACCCCCTCCCCCTTATTTCTAACTGGAGGACATCACGTGTGTCAACAGGAATTTCGAGACCTTTCATTCTTTATGTTATGTCCTGCTTTATACAGCGACATTCTTAACTAACCCAAAGATTATTCGATTTTTCTTTTGTTCTTCTTCTACACAGAATATTCATTTCAGATCTATAGCATCACGTTAAGCATTGCGGGGGGATGGGTGGGGGGGCGGCAGAGTGTCTGGAGCTTAGTGCTGTTATTTCTGCTAAAAGAAGAAAGTGTTGGGGATTCCTGCTCCGCGGTGCAGAGCTGCCAGCTTCCGCGGAGGAAGACAGAGAAAGGTTAACTTTAAGGATTTTTTAAAATTACAGTTAATTTCTCCCGGAATTTATATGCAAGACCGAGGGGAAAATGCTCCGGTTAAGTCGATATTTGCCCTTCCTACGTAACTAATGTGCGTCTTTCAAACCCAGGAAGGTTCAAAGTGAGTAGCACCGAAAGGCATTAATACAGCCGAAAAATATTATAGCCCCCGTCCTCGAATATTGGAGTTAGCATGTTTGATAGAGACCCAGCCAGTGACTTTTCATTATAGACTTCGGGGGAAATAAATTAATTTTATTGTGTCTTGACAACCTCATAAACACATATTTGGTGGTGGGTGTAATTACTATAATGGATTATTATGTACACTGACTTATCTTTCTTAAACTAGATTTAGTTTCGCTTAAATAAACTCGTTTCCACTTTGTCTGATGTCGGCTTAGTTTAAAGTCTGTTTACTTGTTCCACAGAAAGGTAAATTCATCTCTTTATTAAGCACTAGAGACCGAGCAAACACAGTTCAAACTATATTTACATATCAATCAGGAGAAATGTAAACAAACTGCTCTTTAACAATTTTTATAGAGCTTTTTTATGACATTGTGATACCGCCTTTTATCATATTTTTTTTTAGTAAACTAGTTATGCCTTGATTAGGACGAAGATATTTGGAGGGAGGGATCTAAATACAGTTTAGTCTCCAGTCTCCCTTGAGAACACTCATGAGAACTTAGTTACTGTATAGCTTTTCAAAATTAAAATATGTTCCTCTGCCTAAACTCCTGCTTCTTCCAATATGTTGATTTCCAGTCTCCCGGTAATCAATGCAGAACTTGAATAATGGGATAAAGGGGAGGGGCAGCATGATTCAAATCTGAAATGATGGAAGAGATGCACGTTTCCCAATATAACAGCTTTATCCACGCTAGACCATGGGCACCCCATATTTTGAGAGATAAAAGGATCCAGCGAAGAATGGCTGTTCCCTCCCACTCCCCCACTGCCTGGCACTGCTTGTAAGTGAAGGAGAATCGCGGAGGGCATTTTTTCCTGCTGAAAATAGGAGTTCATGCTTAAGTGCCATGAAGTGTGCGTGTAGTGGCACAGCAGGCTTTGGAAAAAAAATAAAAGAAAACTAAAAAAAAAAAAAAAAAAAAAAAAAAAAAAAAAAAAAAAAAAAAAAACCCAAAAAAAAAAAAAAAAAAAAAAAAAAAAAAAAAAAAAAAAAAACCAACAAAAAACTAAACCCCAAACGAAACACAAACCCAAAACAAAACAAAAAATCCCAGACCCTAACAAAACCACATCATTACTACGGCTACAACATTACAACATTAACAATAGCAAAAACCTTCTTCTTGGGGGCTGCTTCATATCAAAACGGGCTGAAGATTATTGGCTTTTTTGTTTGCTTCACAGCAGCCTGTTAGTAAAAGGTATGCTCGGGAGGAAGGGCTCAGGGGAGCCGGTGGCGGCAGGGCCGGGATTGCTCCGGGCTCTGCCGTGGCCCCGGTAGCAGCGGACGGGCATGGTGCGGTGTCACTGTACCTACTGGGAGGCAAGGGATGAGGAGCTTTTAAAAAGTACCTTGCCTGCATCTCGGTCCAAAAGGCAATGCAGGGCCTTAAGACGTTGTTCAAAGTGTAGATCCCAAACAGTGTAATCTGAGACAGCTCTGAGAAGACACCAAGAGAAGTTGCCACGGCTGGAAGGGGAGGGAAAAGAAAGTATTTTGGGAGTTCTGTAGCGCAGCGCAGGTAAAGGGGCCTCGCCGGGAAGGCAGCCCCCGTTCAACTTTTCATGATCGCTGCCTTTAGCCTTTACAAAGGGGATCTAGAGGTAAAGACTGAGTGACTTCTGAAGAATTTAAGTCCTCTTATGGCCGTGTCGGGAGCAAAGCTGAGAAATTTTTTTCTGTCTGACCCGCTGTTCCTCTCATGATCCCCATCAGGGGGGAAAAAACCCTCAAAACTCTAAGTTAATGATAATACTGTTTATGTGTATCAAATGTGTACAGACATCTGACCCAGTGCGGCTGTTCCTATGAGGTAGAGAGACGACTATCCCTGGCAAAATGGTGAATAATATGAAATTACTTTTTTTTCCCCCCTCTCTTTTCTGGCTGCAAGCACATTAGGGAGCAGGTAAGGTCAGTTTTCTATATCCTATGTCTTTCTCTCAAAGGCTTCTGGTCAGCTATATAAATAACATGGTGTATAAGATATATTGATGTGAAAAGAAACTGAAATTCGTTTTGAAGCTTAAAACAACGTACTACACAGAAAAATTCTTGGGAAACCTATAGATGAAAACGTAAAATATGACATTTAATCTTCGATGTAAACATTTTTGTTAGAGGGAGGGTGAAGAGGGAAATAGGTATTTTTTTTACCATGACGCAGAGATTGAGAAGGAAAAACATTTACAAATGGCCAAATGTGTTACTTCCGAAAGACGGTGTAAATCTGCTGTCCTGAGCTGGTGTATAGAAAGGGAAAAAGGTTGAAAATGTATATTCTAAAAATATTTGCCAAGATACTAATTCTGTTTTTACTGGCTAGCTCCATATCTCATCCTAACAACTGTATCTGAATGAGATGACAACTCTGTTCTCAAAAACATTTCTATTCACTAAATATAGCAGGACTTTCGGGGTAATTTTAAACTATTTTCTAAGTTGTTCTTCTTTAGCAAGTGAATTTACACGGCAGGTTTTAGTGAACATACATGACTTACTGAATTGATTCAATGAGAACTCCCCGTTTTATTCTGAGCAGCGCTTCATCAATACAGGGGCTCCTTAAAGTGCACAGGAAAAGAATGAAGCGCATGTACACGAGGTGGGTTGGTTTGGGTGTTTTTTTGGGGGGAAATGGAGCTTTGCTTGTTTGGGTTTGTGATTGCATTTTTTTTTTTTTTAAATAAAAGGATAGTTGCATTGCTTAGAAAACTAAAGAAGGTTTGGGATCATCCCTTCCGTTTGTTCTGGTGGATTTCACTGGGCTTCTCCTCGATTAAGCATATTTGGGCAAGTAATAACGTGCTGGAAGGCAACAAACTGACAGATGCCTGGGATCTTAAGGGGAGCAGACTTTTTTGCTTCATATCAAAGTTGTTGCTGAAGTGGCTGAATAATTTCAGTGTGTTAGTGACCTAATAATGTGAGTCTAGGACACCATTTCTTCGAAGTTCCTCTCGCTGCATTTGTTCGTTAAACTATTCGTTTTCGGTGCTGTTGTTTCTCAAAGAAGCTCTTAAAATACTATGTTTAACTTCAGCACCTTCTTGGTCTCTACTTTTGCTCTTAAACTGGGCGTTACTTAACAAACGCACTGCTGCTACTGTGAAATAGTGCTCGGAGTTCTCGTCCCCTGCACCTCTATCTGCATTAGCTCACTCCAGAGAGAAAAAAACACATGGATGAGCAATGCGGAGCGCTTAGTTTTCATATGTTCTTCTATATCCGCATGGTATCTATAGATGTGTGCGGCTGACGGTGTACCTAGGAGCTGATGTGCACGGCAGTAACAGAGGAGTCTGGAGAGCAGAGGCGGTAGGAAAACTCTTGCTTTGAAGAAGTACTGCCCGCCGGCCTGTGTCTCCCCTCCGCCCTTAATTTTACAGCGAGGAAACCCTCCCGCAACTTTCTGCCTTGGCGCACCGGGGCTGCCCGGCCGGTGGGAATGGAGCCCAGCGCCTGAACCGGGCCGGCTCCCCCCGAGCCCCGCGTGGAGCCCAGCGGGGCGCCCGCCACGCGTCCCCTATGCCCGCGCTGCCTGCCAAAAGTACTCAGAGCGGTCACAGCTGCCGCCGGTGCTCAGGTCTCAGTTCCCCGTCGAGGGGAACAGGGCCGATCCTGCCCTTTACCAGCCGGTTCTGCACCCCGGCGTCCCTGTGTGAGATGACAGGCTCTCACACAGCCCCGGAGGCTTTGCTGCCCTCGGGAGCCGGCACCAACCCAGCGGGGTTCCTCGCCTGGGGGCTACAGCCAGTCGAGAGCAGCGATTATCTCCCTCTGTATCTCTTAACGCGACTATGGCAGGCTCTGCCTGCACTGCCAGGCTGCCAGACTGCAGGTGCTGTCGGGCAGACCCAGCTGTGCGCACCCACCGCCCCTCTCGTCCTTGGCAGTGGGGGGATGCCCAGGCGGGAGGGCTGCAAACGTCGGGCCAGGAACCCCTTTGACTTTCGTCCAAGCGCTGTTCCCAAACGCCCTGACAAGGTGTTGATCGCCTATGGCGCCTTGCCATAGCTAGGGCGAGTGGCATGGCGCTCGGGGACCCGTCACTGCAACACACACCACACTTGCCTAGCGGGGTAAATAGCAGGGAAGTGCGTAGCACCGCCACGGTAACCCAAAAAAGATCGAGGACCTGATGCGGCGGACGAATTTACGTCTTCGCAAAGGTACTGTGCGAGTGCGGCAGGGACGGAGAATAGGTCCCAGCACTGTCATCTTCTGCGCTGCCAGGAGTTTCCTGTGGCAACCACTTTCGAGGGACTCTGCTGGCTGGTACCGGGCCGCCGCTGCCTCCGCGGTTTTCGACGGATAGGCGGCCCCGACCCCTGCCTGCCCAGCCAGCCCGACCGTGGGGGCTCCCGCAGGATTGGGAATCCCCACCCCGGGTTTCGTTTGGTTGGTTTAGGTGGGGGAAAGCAACTCCCGAGGAAGCACCTGAGAAAGTTTGGGTGAGCAGAGGCGGGACGATGGTGGGTGGGAGCGGGGCAGCGCGGACGTGCAGGGCTGTTCCCCTCCCCCCACGGGGGGCGCGGCGGGGGAACCCCGCTTCCTGCCACCGGTTTTTCTCCCCAGGGCGAGCGGAGCTGTCCGCTTTCTGCTCGGTTCAGATCCGCCTCTTCTCTCATCTCTTTTTAATTACTCTTTTGAATTCGAATGGATATTCTTCGGGAGATATGACAGGGTTTAAAGCTCTCATTACATATCAATAGGCGAAATCTTTGCATGGAGGTTGTCCTCATTCATCAGTGTGTGAGCAATAGCTGTTGCTCCCTGGCTCTGACTTTTCCATGGACACCCACACATACAGAGTCTGCTTGTCTTTAAATAGTGGCTCACTAAGCGGAACCCAGACCTGGGAACCGTGTTGTCCCGTGGGGCTCGGGAGGGTGCTGGTGGATCGTGTGTTTTGTGGTCGGTGTCACGGGGAGGCTGTGCGTGGCGGTGGCGGAGCGCTGAGACACGCTGTGTTTGTGTAGCAGTGGCGAGGCGCTGGAGCTGCGCTGCCGTGGGGAGGCCGGGCGTGTTTTTGTCGTGGAAGTCTGGGCACGGCGTGGGCTGTGCATAGAGTAGGCTCCGCGGTGGTGGCTCTGTGTGTGTGTGTGTAGGGGAGTGTACGTGTGTGTGTTTGTGTCAGTGCGTCGCCTTGCCACAATGGTGGCGTAATTATCTAGCTGAAACATTCACAAATGGCAAAAAGTTGCAAAATAGATCGACCTCCCTGAGATGAGAAGGAGCCAGTTTCAGAGCTGTGCAACCATCATGTTTTTTTCAATACATTTTATACAAGAGGATCTAGCGAGTGATTCCGATTCAATACACATAATCAGTTTGGAAGTCCTATTTCCATTTGAAAACAGGCCTATTTGCAATCATGAGGGCCGGACACGCTGTAAGATACAGGACGCATTCAGAGTAGGTGGTAGGTGAGAGAATCTACAGACAAGCACCAAATATTTTCTTCCTGCTGCAGACCTTTTTTTACATGATAGTATTAACCACAACGTCGTTTTAATCTAATATTTTTTTTTAAAAAAAACAACTACTTAATTACTTTAGAAAGCAAGGTTTTGACCTACAGAGAGAGTCCCGGTGGAAAACACACACACACACACACACACACACACACACACACACACAGAGAGAGAGAGAGAGAGAGAGAGAGAGAGAGAAAACAGAAGTCCACCAAATAAAAATGGTGATTGGAAAAGCCTGTTGATTGCCCTAACAATCGCTTAAGGTTAACAGTCATTTAATAAAACATGCACCGGGTAAATGATCCCTAGAAAATGGTAATTTATTTTTTAAAATAAGGCCCGGAGGCGGGACAGGTGCAGAGGGTCTTAAGAGGAGCTACCACCCGCCGAGCCCAGAGCCCGGCATCGAGCCCGCTCTACTCCGGAGAAGTCCCATCCGCGGGAGCCAGGACACGCTCCCCGCCCGCGGGTGCCGAAGCAAACCGAGACTCTCCGTGCTCCTGGCCCTCGAGAGCCTCGACCTTTCCTGCTGAGAGGGTGGGGAAAAGGATACACGAAAGTCAGACCGCAAAGCTTTGGGGGTGATATGGCATCAGGGAAGGCAGACTCCCTCTCTCGTCTCGTCCCCCCCACCCCTCCCGCAGCCATCCCTACTCTAAGTAGGCGCCGCACTTCCCCGCCTCTTCTTGCTCTAGAGCATTTTTTCTTATTCCTCAAGTACCCGGAGCCAGGAGAAAGCCAGGAGGCCTGTGCGTCCTCCACCATAATTATCCTGCCGGATAGGAGCGGGCAGGGAAGCCGAGGCTCGCCTGTGGGTACCCAAAGGCTGAATACAGGTGCTCCCAGCCCCGCGCACAGTGAATTAATTGGCATTTCCCATTTCCCTCATTTACGTGTTTATGCGGCGGTGCGCACCGATGACAGCGCGCCGGAACTGCAGGCAGAGGCCCGGCCCGGCCCTCCGCCCTGTTCTCTGGATTTTGAAGGCAGACAGTTGCTTCTCATAATTAAATAGCGGTGCCGTCCCAGTCACAGCAGTCCTGCTTTCCCGGGCTCCCACCCTCCGCCACACTATTTTATTCTCTTCCACTTTAAAAGACCAAATCAGCTGTCGGGAAGGGTGGAGGGGGTGGGGGCGGATATGGTAAATAAATAAATATTTGAATAAATAAGGCAATGTCGTAGAAATCTGAACTAGCCCTACAAGAGGCACAAACTGTTATTACTGACTTGCAAGCCACACACGCGCTGACGAGGACGACAGGTGGATTTGTGCAGAGCACCGGGGCTCGGCGGGCCCGGCGCTCTCCCGCTCGCTGGTTCCCCGGGAGGGGCAGCTCCGGAGAGAGCTCCGGGCGCCGCTGCTCACCCAGCCCCTTCTCCTCACTCCGTTCCCCGCGACCTGCAGCCCCTCCTTCCCCCGTGCAAGAAAGAGCCGGGAAACTTCTCTCCACTGGGATTTTTACTTTGCTCACCCCAGGCCGCCAAGGAAGATCCACATTCCTCCCTTCGCGCCAGCTTTTTAGGTCAGAGCCCTAATTAGGGCTCGGGCCAGACGGCCCGGCAAGGTGCCGGGTACTGGAGGCCCCGAAAGGCTGCGCTCGGTGCTTTGAAGAGCGTCCTCCCCGGCCCGAGGTTTCACAGTGACAAACCTGTTCTGTCCTGTCCCTCTTCCAAAAAAAGACTGGGCACTGATCACTTATGGGACCCTTCCCACGACCAGCCGAGCGCCGGGGACAGGGAACTCCTCCGGGCTGGCTTCACCCTCATGATAGAAATTTGGGCGTGGAGGGAAGCTGCCGGACAATTTCTAGAAGGAAGGGGCCCTCGGAACCGGCAAGCGAGGGGCGCCGCGGGGTGTGGGCTGCGACCCGCAGCAGTCCGCACCACTCGGCGGGGATTACCACTTGCTGTGCCCAAGCAGGGCTTCGCGGTCGCCGCTGTTTCCGAGGGAGAGTTGCTTTCCCCCTGCCCAGTGGCTGGAGCTGATTCACCCACAAAGACCACAGTGTGGGGAAGAGGGTATGGGGTGCGAAAAAGGAGAAAGAAAAAGGATCAACTCGTCTTAAGAGAAGTTATTTGCCAGCACAAACACCGATGCTTTTATTCACGCGAGTTGTCCCACCAAAATAGGTGTGATAAGCACGGGGAGCCAGGAGTAAGTTTTGGCCCCACGTGTTTTTCTCCTCTCCTCAAGCCACCCAGTTGAATCGCGCCGCATTTCTCGTCACCTGGGAAAAATATCCCAGAGCTCTCAGCAGAACAGGGAAACGATTCAGATCCGATTCCCTTTTTTGCATAATTCCTAAAGAACAGTCTAGTTCTTTGTGTGCGTGTGTGTGTGTGACCAAGATACAGAGATACATCACCTGGTTTGGGGGGTCAAATCTTTATCGACATGGGTAACAGTCCCGAACTAGAAAGACACATGTTACCCCCAGAAGCACCGCGTGTTTTCACAAACAGACTCCGGTTCCAGTTGTAATTTAAGAACTACCCCCACGCCCACCGCACTTCGGCAAAAGGAACAGGCGAACGTTTTAGGAACAGAAGTGACCTAAAAATCAGTAGTGCTACAAATGTATGTGTATGCCCGGCGTTAACACAGACCTTCTGCAAAAGCGTGGTGTATGCACATACACCAAGGTGTGCTCACATGCGTGTTAGCAAGAGTGTGTTCGTGTAGAAAAGCGTTTGTTTTCGTGTCGAATTATTCAAACGTACAATAGAGACCCGCACTAAATCAGGGTGAGATTTGCCGGGAGAGAAAGTTAATTCAGCATACAGAGAGTTATGAGGCAAAAGAAGGTCATCAAACATAAAACTTATCAGAGGATCCTAGAAAAGACTGGCTATTTCCGTGTATAGTTTGCCAAAGCGCAGACGGACTTTTTATTCTTCTTTATTCAGATATTCGTTTGATTTAAATATTCACTCCTGGACAGTGGTCAAACTATCGATGGGATGGAGATATTTCAAGGTATTTTGAAAAGATACCAACCGCTGTTCTAAGGTCCCTGCACGGGTTTTTAAATGAGGGAACCGGGGGGGGGGGGGAGGGCACTCGTACAAATGACTAACATTAAAAGAAAAAATCTGTTGCTAATATTTCAAAGAACAAAGGGATGGATAATTCTTTTGCTCAATGAATACAAACTAAATACCAAAGTATCTTTAGGAATAAAAGAGAGTAGATGATGGATTTCATCAAATATTTCACATTTTTAAAATTATACCTTTTATATGTACTTGTCCTTAACCTTTAAAAGCAACTGCTGTAAATACAAGATCCGTACTTTCTCTAATAGATTTTAGTAGGAGCTGGTGACAGAGAACTGATTTCTTTTCTATTAGGCTTTAGTACATCTTTGTTGAAGGCCTGCAGAATGACCAGGGATTAGATTTGCATCTCTTAGACTCCCTGTGTGGTCTTTGTAAGGAGCTTGTAACTGTTAAAAATGACTTGTTAGGAAGCGTGTGGGCTCTCATCTCTTTGCTTTTGACAGAATGATTGTGAAATTCAGATTGTTCTTATAGGCTTTAGCCTGCAGATTCCACCTGAGCCTTAAGCAATTAGGGCTTAATCTCAGTGCAATCATATTTGAGTTAAGAATTTATTGCACTTTGTTTCCTTCAATTAAAGAGCTACAGAATATTTCGGAGCAGTTTTTAAGTGATATTCTCCAGGCAATAGCTATTTTTTTCAACCCCTGAATGTTATCCTTACCGCCCCATCGCTCGGCGGTTTGGAGTGCAAAGCACTCTTCGGGTTTCCCGGGCGAAAATGAATAGGAAACAGCAGGAAAGAAAAAACAAGCTGAAATTCCTTGCGACGCGGAGGGGAGAAGATGCCTGCTGCATCCCTTTCTTCTCGGAGCCGGCGGGAGTAGTGGCGTGCCCCTGGGCCGGACCTCTGTGCCTATTAACGGGAAAACCTCGGGCCGGGAGGGGGGTGAATCATGGCCGGGATCGGGCCCAGGGCTCGCTGGCTTTAAAGCGGTCGCGGCGGTGGCTGTCGGCGTTTGCGGGAGCATGGGCTGGGTCGGGAGTCTCCCGCTGCCCACCCCCGCCCCGCCGTGGCAGCACGCTGGCACGGACACCGTCGGGCAGCTCGAGCACATCCCCCTGCAACGCGGCTTCCCAAAAGCACCCCAGCAAAGCGACACCTAACCACGCCACCTGCCTGCCGCTGTCCGAGACTTTCACAGTCAGGCTATAAATGGCTCAAACGGGAAAAATATACACTCGAGGGGTTCTTTTCTTGCTCGTATGACAGGTTTCCATTTGTGTTCAGGTTTCATATGGACAGCCTGAGAAGGATGCTTTTACTACTGACATTCACATAATTACGGTTTTCAAGTGCCATCCTCTCACATCATAACTATTTTCTTTAAACTGAAACGCTTCCTTTCTTCTTCCTTTTTTCTTTTCTCCCCTCCCCCCCAGCCCCCCAGTCATTAGGACTTCTCGAAAAGCATTTATCAAATCTCTGTTAATTAAACTCAAAACTTTTCAAAAGGTTTTAAAATCCGGGGACAATTTTTTTCTCCCTGTGTGAGAGAAATATTTGCCATGGATATACTGTCAGGGCCCGATCCTTTTCCCGCCGAAGTTAAGATGAGAGACCTCCTCCAGCTCTCAGCAGAATAGGATCAAGCCCTTCCATGCTAATAGAGGTTTAATAGCATCAGCACATGCCCAACAACCACCATTATAACCTTGACCCGGTCAGGTACAATGATATTACTCCTCCTAAATTTATCCTGCATTTCCTTGGTGACAGCAAACAGTTCTCTATCACCTCTCACAACCCACAATAACCCACAGGCAGTGATACCAATAACCCACTGCTCTTTTGTCATTCTTTTCCCTCGGAAGTTTAATAAGTAATAATAGTAAAAAATTATCACACTGTGCATCTTTTAGCCCATCAGCCTATACTGCTCAGAACGTTTCAGCTATATGGTGACTGCTGAAGTAAATTGTCATGTTTTAAAAAATGAGTGAGTTACCATCTGAGTAGCCTTTGCTGTGATGTTGAGTGTTGAACGAAGTGCTTGAGTGCAAAACTTTGCATGTGTACCCTGCTCCATAACTGTGCCCTGAAAATTTCTTTACAGGGAGTGTTGGGGTAGTCTGGCATTAGCACTTTAAAAACTTTGTTTCAAGGCTGTTAGAGGAATATCAGCCTGACCTTTTTTCTTGCAGGATTATTTTTAAACCTCAGATTTTCACTACTTCCTTGGACCTGCCGTGATTTACAGTTTGTCTTTTGCTTTCAGTTCAATAGTCACAGACACAATTTCCCCTAACAAAATTTGATATTTACTTGAAAGGATATATCTATATTTCTGCAAAATAAAGTGTTCTTCAGACCTTTCCCATAATGTGGAGGTACATTCACCAAATAATCAGTGCTCTAAGAAAATAACATAGTAAAATCCAACAATACTGTCTGCAGATTGTAGGATGCTCCAAACGAACTGATTTCAATGCTAAAAAATTTATTCTTATTAAAATGGTATCATGCAGGCAAAAATATTGTGTTCCTGAAACAATGGGCAATTCTTGTCTTAAAAGATTGTTATACAGATGAAAGCAACTCAAGCCACAACCTAATCTGTTTTACATTAGGCTTAAACAGAGCTGAACAAGTTTGAATGACAAGATTTTTTGGGGTATCAGTCCAAGAGTAACCCTGTATCTGTGCTGCCCCTCCTCTTTCCTCTGCTTGCAGCACCTGTGATTGTGTGTATGTGTGGCTTATTCACACAAGGCAGAAAGATCTGGACTTATGGCAAAGTTAATACAGCAAAGGTTCTACTTTGACGAAAGAAACAGTTTCAGTACTATCGTTGCTTGAGACAAAACCAAGAACTAGAGAAGCAATAAAGGAGAGACTAAAGCTAGGAGGTAGAGGTGACACTTTTTTCAATGTGCATGTATTGAAAAATGCTTATAGAAAAGGGAAAAAACAGAGAGAATCAAGCATTTTCTTCCAGCATTATCTCACACAGGATTAGGATAATGAGAGAGCCTGCTGTAAGAATGGAGAGCAAACATGAAGAAACAAGCCAGGGCAATGCTAACATGTGCAAAGCTCTGCAAAACCAGCACGGAATCCTGTTCTCCAAAAGACTCCAGACTTTATTAGAAACAGGAGGCGCCTGATCAGACTGTAGGCAAGTGAGCTCAGTTCAGACTATTTGGATGATTTTGACAGTTCACTGAAGAAGAACATGTTTTACAACGCAGTAATGCAGGAAAGTTACGTGCTGAAATTGAGGAGGGAGCAAAGGGGCCCTAAGTGATAAGTCTCTGAATTATGCTAAGAGGCATACCAGCAGGCTCTTTTGATATGGAAGGTGAAATACCACCTGCAACCAACAACTTCCTAGGATGTGGAGAAAGTCTTTCTAGTTAGAGAAAGGATGGATCCAGTATTATCAAAAACAGATCCATAGAGAAGTTCAATAGGCCTTCAAAACATGCAGAAGTGGCCTTGTTTTCCTTGTGCTGAAATTAATGGAAAAGCTTTCTTGGCTTCTAAAGAAGTCGTTATGTCATTCCTCTAGTGAGTATTTTTGGGAAGCTCAGAGGTGAGAACACATTTGACTGCTGCAGAAGCCAGTAATAGTCAGTCAAAAACCCTCAACACAGCTGCTGCACACAGAAACACACCTTTTTGTGGAGTTTTTATTATTATTATTATTATTTATTTTTATTTTGTTTTATTTGGAAGTCCTCTGTGTTGCATGTACATTTAAGTGTAGAAGCCAAATGATGAGTTTTCCTGCTTCTTCTTTTTTTTTTTTTTTTTTTTT
>VYZT01038904.1:18707-35846 GCA_013400735.1 Pomatostomus ruficeps | reverse complement strand
TTTTTTGCTAGGGCTGTTGTCACTTGGACAGATCTATTCCAGAGTAAAACCTGAGGCATCTAGTTCTGGCTTATAGATTCAATGCACTGGGATTTCTCATGCAACAGTAAGGGATTTGTCTGTAGAAAGGAACACCTCAGTGACGAAAGCATTTCAGTAATTTTTCCTGTTTCTCTTATCTAACACTTTAGTTAAGTGAAACCCAGATGTCAAGACTGCTTTGTAAGACATAAGCTGCAGGACAAACACACCCGCTAGCAATATAAATAATAGAAACACATTATTTGAAATCCTTGACTTTTCAATATGCAATCTATGCAATCTTTATTATTGATTGTTTTAAGCTAATGTGCACAGAGCAATGAAATGGGTCTATTTTTTCACATTTTTGAGTAGAAAAAATATGCCTTGGTCACAATATGAATTTTACCAAGAACTGTGAAAGGTAGATGTGTCTAAAGAGGACAACGGGTTTCAAAAATGTCTTTGCAGTCACATTCCTTCTGGGTGCCTTGTCTCATCCAGATAAGCATATTCCAATACAGTCAGGCAAAAAAGTGAATGATCCAGAGTCTGCTTGGCAATAAAGAACTTGCACTGTAATGTACACTAGTCCCAAAGCTTGAAGAAATAATGAAAGTGAGATGGTGTATCCTGGAAGTTCTCTGCTAGTCTTTACTGACTGAAGTCAGGAAAACTTCTGCCACTCATTTCCAGTAGTGTGCTGCAGCAATAAAACCCAGGCTCTGATGAAGGGGTAAGGCTCATGGAGGTGTATGAGGCTATTACAGCTTAGACAAAAATCCTCATACTACTGCAGGGACAGGAAAGAAATGGGGATGGTGTGAGTATTGAAAAGTTCATAGACACTAGAACATTATTCATACAGCAGTGGTTAGGCTTAGAGAAAAGATTATATAAAAAGGCAAAATCAAATCAGAACAGTAGCTCATATAACTCAGTATCCTTTCCTCTGACAACAATACTACCTATTGCTTCTAAAACCAGATGCTCAAAGTGGCGAAGTAGAGAATAATTGGCTTCAAAGAGTGCTATCAGAATCATGTCTGGAAGCTTCCTGAACTTCATTAATTCTTGGACTTTCCCAGGTGTATCTGGGTGTATCAGATGTATCAACATCTTTGAACCAAGATATGATTCACATCTGACTGTTCAAGGTCCCTCTTTTCCCAAGCTCTTAAAGAGGCAGGCTACATACGGCAACTTCCCTTGAGGTGTTATATTAAAGTTAGGGTTCCTCTTTCTCACAGTACTTTGTATCTTGGAATCAGTTCCACCATGATGTCCCCACGCAGTGTGTAATGCAATCTTTTTTCCAGAAGCTGCAGAAATTGGAGCAACCTGGAGAAACCATGTTTCTTCCTGTTGACTCAGTAAGCAACATTGTAAGATCCAAAAGTCTTCTCTTATTTCTAATATCCTCTTTGGTATTATCTAGTTTAGAGCATGAGCTATGTACATCACGCTTTTGATCAGTACAAATGTTATCCCGAATAGTTGTTATGTCCGCTGAAGAAAAAGAACCACAAGGTTTTATGGGTCTTTTCATAATGCCAGGAATCACCACTTGCTTAATTCACATACAACTAGATACAGAAATACGTGTCACAATCCAAACTCTTTTCTCTTCCTATGTGATATTCTTAGGAGTATTGAGGTTTTATAAAATTCTTTGCAAACATGAACAGTATCTTCCTTTTTGTTCTCTCTTAGGCACTCCATTTCCACCCCAGTTCAGAAGTGACATATTAGTTGTATTTATTTATGGAATACAAGTGGTTTTTTCTGTATATGAAATCAATGAAGTGTGTTTTTCCAGGGCAGCAGCAAAGAGGTTGAGATGACACAGTGACCGTTTACATGTAACTAGGAAAAGATTTCCTATACTAGATGCCATTTTAATTAAGTAGAAAGAAACATGACACCTGAAAGCTTAGGCTAGGCAAACTCCAGCTGAAATAAGGGGCAATTTTTTAGCAGTGAACATATAAGAGTGATAGATCCTCTACCACTTTAAATGGAAGCTGTATGTCTTTCTGCAGAAGGCACAGAACCCTGATGTAGAAATTACTGGGTGACGTGGTCACCTGCTGTGTGCAGGCAGTAAGACAGAAGATACACACTGGCTCTTTCTTGTCTCAGTTCCAGTAACTCTGAGGAATCCTATATCAACAAAGCCTCTTTGTCCTTTAAATGTCTCAATACTCTCTTTTTCAGAAAGGGTATTACTGGAGATCAAGGACATTAACCACCCAATTACAAAGGTAACACTGATAACCTGACATCCACATTTATGCTACGCCCAATCTGAATTCCATATATAGTGAAATTTGTAAAGCTTTTACTCTTCTAAAACTCTGGAACAGTGAATAGGAGCAAATGTCTCAGTTGGAGAAAAGTACTTCTGTCTCTATGTTAATGCTCAATATACATGGAAACACTGCTTCTCTGTACTTACTGTGTCATCCATCACATGTGTATTGTCAACAAGCCAGTGAACCAACCCCAGCCACCTCCCTTCTCAGAGAGTGGCATTACTTGCTCTTCTCAGCTATTGACAAATCCATCAATACTATATACCTGTACTCCACAGCATGTGACATCCTGGGGTCTTTCCAGTCTCAGAAGCATGGGTTTCTCAACAAGACAAACCTACCATCACACAGGCACATGAATGTATTGAAATCTTAATTTCCACTGAAAAGTCCACACTAAACCCCCCACAAATCTATGGTGCCTGGTGTGATCAGCTGTTACAGGGCTCCAGTACTCAGTCCTGAGACAAGTTTCCTGATGGTCACAGTCTGTCTGGAAAAAGCAGACACATGATGAAAACACAAGGCAATCTCTTTTTCATCGTCTCTATCCAAGCTACAGTTAGTTTTGTCTCTTTGGGTATGTGACCCAAGAGGGAGAGGCCTCCAGAAAGCTTTTACCCCGTCTTTCACAAGATTTAATACTTCTCTTTCTCACTGTCATAGCCCCACTTTTCTGCTCCCTATGTATCTTCTGTGTTTCCAATCTAAGTGTTTCTGTAGGGAAAGAGGGAGGGAGAGGGCACAGGAGTCAGCTCTGCTGCTGGTGTACCAGGAGCTAACTGGGGCTGAAGAATGTATTTTGACAGGGTGCTGCAATAAGCCTTTAACACCTCAAGTAAAAGGGCTTCTTCAAACCCAGCACAGTCAGGAAAAGGAGAAATGTCAATTAATCTGAAACATGGTTTTCAATTCTATGCTAAGAATCAGATTATCTTTTCAGCTTCATATTCAGAACAATATAATTGAAGTAAGATTTGAACGCTGCTTTTGGATGTCTTTGCTCCAACAAAATACTTCCAATAAGGGGACTTCCAGAAAAAAACCAGCATGGTACTGTCAAATGACCTACCTTCAATGGGAAGCACTACTAGACCAATTTTTTTTTAAAAAATCCACATGGTTTGGAGACCTGAGATGTTAGAGATATGGCCTATGTAATATATCTCAATGACCCAGATGATATATTCAGACTGCCCAGGAGTCACAGTCACATTTTTCAGATGCCTCCAACTCTCAGAGTTAATCGAATATAAACGTAACAATGAAGCCTCAGTTAATGCCTTCATAAACTATTTCAATTTTAGCTACTTTGTTTTCAAAATCCTAATAGGTAATGAGAGAAGGGAGACAAAGTGGGAAAAATGCAGGTGGCAATAATGGGAACTCAAATGGCTCTACAGAAAGAAAGAGATAAGAAACCCAAAGTAAAATCATAAAGCCAGAAGAAATAGAAAGGAGACAGGAGGATATGGAAGAATTGGAATATATAGTGGTTGTACTGAAGTAGAGAATTCTTTTTGAATACTTAACTCCATAGAAAGTCATTTAATGCAAATAGGCGATTGAATACTGATTTATTGCAAGCAGTATCTATTTTCTTCTTAAGCCCTGTGGAAACCTACCACACGTTGCAATGTCAGTATGTATTTTTCTGCAGATGAAAAAGACTGAAAAACTGTCTGTGCTCTGAACTGTCACAGATTTCTGCTTTCTCTGTAGTGTGGATGACCACTGTCATACACAGGGCCTTTGATGATTCTTACTTTCTGGTGCAAAGGTGATGATGATGTATTGATTAAGGGGAGCTTAATCATCTGACTGCAGTGTCTAAACCCCAGAAACAGGCCCAGCTTCAACCAGAGAAAAAGAGTGACAAAAGAGTTTTACCCAAATGAAAAAAACAGGTTAGAGAGAGCTGAAGAAACAGGCTCAAGGATCTTCTGGAAATTTGCAGCATGAGGGGGAACAAGAAAACAGCCTGCTGAACTGTGCAGCTAACATCTCAGTCACAAGTCTCTCCTTATTCTCTTTGCTCTCAAATCACTGGAAGCAGCAGGAGCAGCGTAACAGAAACAAAAGATGTAGTACACTCTCACTGACCCCGAGCCTGAAGAGGCCTCTCAGCTCCAATTCCACTTTATAGAAGTGTGATTTCATAGGGGTCCAAGAATATATCATGGCTGCCTGAGGGGCATAACAGTGGATGGAGAGAAAGGGTAGGTCCTCCCTACTGTCAGCATAAAATATACACAGTATTTCAGTTGGGACTGATTTCTTCTGCGATCCAACAGCTGACAGACTTCACTCTGCTGTTTGCATTCCGGAGTTTGTTTTTGCATATTTTAGCCAACTATCTGTTCCTACTGTCCCTGCAGCCCTCCTTAGCATAACGAGAATCTGATGCCCCAGAGGGTCAGTGAGAGCAATGAGCACAGACTGATCACAAGGTACGGATTCAAAAGATGCAGATTCCAAGTGGGAGATAGAGCTCCCATTGCAGACTGGGGACAGGCTCCTATGTGATGCAGAGTTGAAGTTCTTGAACCTGAAATCTTCAAATGACTAGTTTTAGACCCTCTGGGTTTAGATTAATGTCTTGTTCTGACTCTGCTTCTTGGAGTCAGTATGGGCAGGAATGAAGAAACTTTCTAGGAAAAATAAAACAGCACTTTTGAAACATGGATAAAGAATTTGAAAGTGTCATGAAGAGGTGATAGGTAAATTAGCAGTCAGATGAAAATTACAGAGATTTCTTTTGTGTGTGTGTGTAGCCAATGGGAAACACTAGATGTTTAAAAGCAAATTATTTAGAAGTGCTGGTTTGTTTTAATATTAAATAAAAGTCATTGCACTGCATATGTCTGTCTAGCTATTAAAATTTCAGAGGCACCAACTAAAGTCAGATAATAAATTCTTACACATTCCACACATCTTTAATATTTAAACAGTCTGATTTGCCAAATAATAAAATGCCTACTTTTACAGCACTGAAATAGCTTTTTAGTAGTCCAGCTTTTAACGCCCTGAATGTATGTATCTCCACAGATAAACTGAAGTAAAGGTAGGATGTAGAGGATAGAAGCAGCTACTTCTGATTCCAAGTTAGCTTCTGTATGAGAGAAGGTGAAATAAATAATTGATTTTCTCTCAGTTTTCTCTATGTCTGGACTTGTTTTCTTTGTATACTTATCTTAAAAAATGTAGCTCTGATTTAGAAATGCAATCACAAAGCAGTATGTTTCACATATACACTGTACTTAAAGAAGGGCATAAATTCATCAAATTATATTTTACTTTAAAACATAAAAAGCAACATCCCAGTGGAAATATATCTGGTGTATCTACCAAGAAAGAAAATGGTTAAAACTGTAAGGATCTTGAATTTATCTGGTTTTAAGCAAATATCTATTGAACAGCAAAATAAAAGGTATTGTACTGTGTATTCCTGCTTAAAACAGAGAACAATACTGGAGCATCGCCGTTAATTAGCTCCAGTCAACATGAAATGCTTTACAACAGTTCTCACATCAGTGCTTCATCTGGGCTTTAGAATAAACATTTCCCACACTCTACATGAAGAAAATAACTAGAAAATATTCAGCTTTTTCATTCAAATTATGGACTTATTTCAGACAGTATTCCTGCACAAGAGAAGATAGTTTAAAAAATTCCCATAAAAACAGAGATGAAACCACTGAATGGTGTGGTTTATGATTCTATTTGTGTGTGTTAATATCTGTTCTTAATCATCAAATCATATATATTGCTTTTTAAAAGATCTTTTAGCCTTACTGTATTTTTTTAAATTTTTCTGTACTTCAGTTATCTGTTATGCAAGAGAACTGTTTGTAAAGGCATCATACAAAAATCTCCATTTAATGCATTATAAATAATGAAGTGCTACATTATAATAATTATTTCCATATTAACTGAATGCACAGCTGAGTCACCTGCATTAAATGTCTACACTTTGCTTAATGCCTTTAAATAGCATCTGATCTTTCTTCTTATTGCAACTATTCAACTAATATTCTGACCCAGAGGAGGGTGCAGAGTTTACTTGTATAAGGCCAACGATTTTCCAAGGAGAAGCACCCTATTTAATGAACTATATCTATGACATCTAATTTTGATTGTGCAATGTATGTATTTAAAAGGCTAAGACTCTCTGCATCATGCATTTCGAAAAGGCACTAAACAGCTTCCCATTTTACATAACAGCTGAGAGGAAATGTCTAAAATGCTTTCTTTCCAAAAATGTGACTGTAACTTCAGAGTGAAGAATGCCAAAGCTTGTCTATGGATTAACATTAGTTAAAACATCAGAATACAGTATTTGATTGAAAAGATATTATTTTAAAATCTGGGATTTAGTATTCACTGTGTACATATTTATAAACATGTACTATTGTTGAGGTCAGAGGCAATGCTTCAAAACTCAGAATCACGTTTTTAAACAAAGGTACATACTAGACAATGTAGAAGACAAAATAATATTTTGTCGAAAAAGCCATACTAAGCGAGACAGCTCTTTTTGTGAACTTTCTGAATCCTAGCAACATGTTTTCCTCACACATTATTTATTATTTGTTCACTGTGGCCCTTCATGTTGTAACAACAAATAAGTAGTACTAAGACATTTTCTGCCCCTCAGTTGTAAATACCAGACCCAACCGAAAAGGGGCCACCTTTATTACAAAAGTGAATGGGGTTTGGCAGTGGGATTAATTAGGAAGAGGGAATGCAAGGATTCACACTTAAAAAGGCAACTACCTTATATCATTAGTTTGATTGCTTTTGGAGAAAAAAAAACCCAAACAAACAAACAGTAAAAAACAATCCCAAACCCCTTTCAATAAGAATTGAAAGCAGATGTAAATGCAGTTTCAAAGACTGCTCTTTAGCCTCTCTGAAGTCTCATTTGTATTTAATAAACTACTACAACAGAGCATATGCCTTCAAATTATTTAATGCTTCTATTACAGGAGATTTTCAAAACTGACCAGCAGGACAATTGTGCCATTCATGTTCATGTTTCAATTAAACATTTGTGAATGAGACACTGTTTGCTTGTAAAGACTGCGATGTTCTTAACACGTTGGCAATTTTATGATCAGTGGCTAATGAAAAATTACATTGCTGACCCCATTTTTTAGTAAATACAATGTCAATGCCTCAATGCCTACTTTAAATATTAAAGTAGCCACAGAATTGTCTCTGAACTCATTGTTTCTCAAAGCAAATATACCTCATGGAAAGGTCAAACGATTTAGGTAAAAATATTTGAATCCTTTTGATAGGCAAAGTCATAAAGGGAGTTATGTGGCGTTACAGAAAGTTGATACTGCATTTTGGCTCAATAGGAGGATATACTGTAGGAGAAATTTTTAAACAGAAAACTCAGCCACTTAATTTATCATAATTTTTAAGAGCAAAATTGTCTTCTGCTAATATGGAGAGAATCTGGTGCGGTGTGTACAAGTGAAAAGAAAAACATTTGAAGAATAAAAAAAAAATCACAAGCACAGAGCAGTCTATCAAACACTTGTATCTAGAAAATACTGGCAGTTAATTCTGGTCTTCTTCATGCTCCTTGGCTGAGGATCAAAATTCTTATTTGGACAAAACTCTCACAGCTGTCTTTCTCTAGATTTTTGCCTAAGCAGAAGCGACAAGAATTTGCCATTTTGTACACCAGCCTGGTTTTCTGCACTCTCGTACAAATTTTAAGCCACTGGCTTCAGCTGAATTATTTTTGGTATACATTATTGAATGAGAAAGAGCTGATCCCTTGGATTACACATTTTATTTACATAATGTAAATGTATCTAAGTCTTTTCAAGGAATTACAGCTAATGAAGCCTAGGAAATTTATCGATGGACTGGGGAAATCTTTCTGTCCTAATCTTCTCTTCTGTGTGTTACTTATTGTAATAGAATCAATAAAAACAACAGTACTGAGAAAGGAAGGAGAAAGAAAACTACTTGGTGGCTAAGCACACAGGCACAAAGGCACAGAAAACCGCAGCACAGAGATAAAATATTCTTTACAGAGTGCTACTAGTCAAAATTAAATTAAATGAATGAGCTCTATGAAATCCTGCTTCAACTTTCATATTAGTATAAAGAAAACTGATTTTTAAAGTGTGCTGCATTTGATTATGAGAAAGATTGAAGCAACATATATTTTAGAGTTAAAAGTAAACAAACAATAAATGAATGAATGAACATTACACAGCAATCTATTTAGGAAATCTATCTAACCAGGCCTGATCCTGAAACGTGTTTTGGGAAAGAATTCCATAAACATGGTATTCAGCTGTAAGAACCGCAGGACTTGGATCCAAACAGCTATGCCTGCAATTCTTTAATACAAATGAATATACTTATCTTCTTTCTTTCTTAAGTAAAACAAATCTGTTCCATAATAAACTACTTATTTTTCTGGGAGAAATATATTTTTTAAGACAATGCCCATTTAACTTTTAAGGTCTTAAAAAGATTTCTTACGCAACGTCATGAACAGTTGCCTAAATAGGGTGGGGAACAAAAGAGAAAGTGCTGATAAAATACAAAACTCATCTATCATATTTGTAGCTATTAACAAGAAACATAAGGTACAGAAAGATGCCCTTTACTTGGCCAACCGGTTCAATGGAACTACCTGCACCAGGAGAGCAGAGTCTCGGTCAAATATGGGTTCAGATGCACCTTTAAAAGGACTACAGAAAGGGAGAAGACTCTAGAGGAATCTTTCCTCTGGGAAGAATGGTTTATTGCACAAGCAGAAACATAAAAATTGAATCTGAAATATACGGCTCTTATGGAATTGGCTGAAGTCGAAGAAGTTCAGGCACACTGTGTAAACTCACTTTTGTGCTGTGTTTGGTTGGGGACAGCAGGACAGCTTTTTCTCAGACCTGACTGCAGGCGGAAAACATTCTGAAGGACCTTTTGTTTGATCTCTGGTGGCTGAGTACCCACCTTGGGCTTTCTCCTTATGTATGGATCTACTGAGACGTGCTGCTGCTGAATTCAATGGAATTGAGCCCTAACTGTGATTGGGATATGAGGACACATAATTAGCTGTGTTAGAAAACTGACCCTCAGTCTTTCATTAAGATGGAATTTTGCCCTGTAAAATTTGAATTAGTAAAGACATTTTAATCAGGAAAATAAAATAACCAAATTATTCTCCTCTGTTGTTATTTTTACACTGCAGTGAGACAATGGTAGGGAAACTCACTTTAGGTGATATCACTTAATTAGGAAAAGCATCCTAATCAGATCCCCCTCCAATTGCAATAACTGTAGGGAGTCAAGTACATTTCTCTATCAAAGTAGGAAGCTGCAGTGAAGTATAGATATTGGTAATTTAAACTGTGATACAAGAGCATTAGAAGAGAAGGCACAAACACTAAGAAAGCAACCTAGTATTTTCTAGACCCCAATTTCAGGACTGCTTCTAAAGATACATGCTACAGCTCTCATGACATTTCTGCACCTCCACTTACCAAAATAATGTCAGGATCAGTACTTTCACATCCAGGACTCAATGGCTAATCAGCATCATGACACACAGAGGTACTCTCATTGGTGATTCAGTATGAGTAACTGAGTCCTTGCATTTTCCTGATAAGTAATACTAAGTAAGATTTGTCCATCTTAGTATTTCACATTATATATGGGAAACCTGGAGCCCCTTATGGCCACAAAGAATCTCTTGCTGGAATGTTCCTGTGGTTAGAAGCTATATTGCCTGGTACTTTCGGAAGCACAGTAACCCCACATCCTCTGATTCAATTTAGGCAACTGTGTATTAATGGTACAGTTAAGCCTTCTGTATTTATAAGTATGCTTACAGCTTCCCTCTTTACATTTATCTCCAATACTATGAGTGCCTATAAATGATAGCATTTTACACCATTCAGTTTTTTGCATAGGAAAAGTGGCTTTGGCTTACTGGGCCTGATACTCTGCCTTCTGCACCACACTAATGCAAACCTTAGAAACTCCAGAAATCCCCTTCAATTCCAGAGTAAATCTTAGGGTTTATTTCAGTGAATCAGGTTTTTAGTGAGGCACCTCCTCCCTAACTACAAGTAGCCATGCATAATGAAAGCCATGCAGAACGGAAAGGGAAATAAATACTAAAATGTTAGCAATTACATGTGATTAGTTGCATTGCCAACACTAATAATTGAAAAGTTACAAAACAGGCTTTAAGATAACAATTTTTAATGTATGTGTAGAATTATGTTTATGCACTTACTAAATTTGAGTGTTTGGTTTCCCCCAGAGTTTTCCTAAGCAAACAGCTGTTAGCAACTTCAGCATTAATTTGAGAAAAAAAATTTCAATGTTTATATATTGGCTACACAGTGTATAGCAGATTTTTTAAAAAGTTTTTGTAAAGTTCTGCATTGACGACTCTGAAATTACACCATCCTGGCATAAGATGGTAGGTTCTCTGCTTAAAGGACAGGAATAAATGTCTAGGTTTTACCATGTTGATGAAAAATATGGAAGGAGGTTACCATACATTCTAGCTAAACTCTGTCCAGAATACTCATAAATGATAAGAAAATGGGGAGTGCCACGAGTAAAGAGAGACTGTTGAGCTGATATTTTCAGAGGACTATACAAAAAGATTGCCAGAAGCTCCTTCCCACACAGCTGGTTAATTTAGAGCCTGTTGTTGTGTATGTAGAGCTGTATGTAAAGGGATTGTTTTTCTTCAGGTTTTTTACTTTGCATACATCAACATGAGGTTCAACAGCCATTTTAGTGGCCACTTACTAAACGTGAGATCTTGAGATCTTTCTAAAACTCCATAATCAGCTCTAGTTTTGAAGAGCTTGAATGTCAGAATTATCAGTAGGATAACATAGTTTCTCACCAAGTCTTAGTTTATCACACTAAGACTCTTCAGCTTGGAAACCAAGACCTGCAAAGAATGACATGAAGAAGGTGAATAAGGAAGAACTAGAGGGCATCTAGTGAAAGGATGAAGTAGTAGGTTTAAAAGTAACAAAAAGAAATGTTGCATAATCTTTTAGGGAAGTTCATTGATGCAGGGTTTTATGGGGCCAGAAGTGCAAGTGGGTTAAAATACCTTAGACAAATTCATGGAATCAAACTCTTCATGTGGCTACTAGCCACAATATGACCTCAGTGCAAGTTTCTGCTCAAGAAATCATTAAATCATTGATTTCTTAGATGTCTAAGGGAAAACACAGTAGTATCATGCTGTATTTCCCCTATCTATTAGATTCAGAGAGTTTGCCATTGAACACTGTCAGACACTGCATCCTGGATCATTTAGATCTGAACCAACAAAGCCATTCTCTGGTTATGTTCATATGAGAATTTCCTGAAGAAAACTGGTATTTTCATGTAGCCACATGATTCCTGGAAACAGAAATTTTGTATAAACCTAAATATTAGGAGTTCCTTTATAAAATCACAAGATGTGAAAATGTCCATGTGATGACCCAGAGAATCTGTATATAATGAAAAATTTCAATTAGTTTTATTAAACTACTATGCCATTGTTTTATCTTAAAAGCTTCCGAATTGGCTATTTTTCATCATGCCTCTGCCATGTATCCAACTAATGAGAAACAATCAAAACTAATTTTCCAGCAATGGAATGGCTGAAACCACTTATTTCCAGCCTTTCTGAAGGATTTGAAAGAGAACAGGAGCTAACAGGACTGCTTTTAAACCACACAGTTTGAAAGACTGCAGGGTCACTCAAAGGTAACTTGCAGACAGACAAAGGATGCTGGGGCAGAACAGATGGGCATACTTCCAAAGCAGAATGGTTCTGTTTAACTGCAAGATCAGATGAAAGAAAAAATAATAGCTATACAGAAGGAAAATTCTACAATTCAGGGAAAAGCTCATGAGGGCAGGATAGGAAAGAAGAAGTTTTCTGCAGAGGTACTCTTATCTGAATGTGGAGGACAAACAAGACTGAGGAGGTAAAGAAACACCTGTAAAAGTTTGTTATAGTCGCCTGTCCAGGTACAGAGTGACCGATCTCAAAATCTTCACAAACTTTGTGTTGTCTTACATATGCCGAGGAAGTCATAAACTGGAGCCTGGAAAGTTGGAGCTTGAGGTACTCACTTTAGTGAGAAGCCTGGCAAGCGAAAGCTGCTCTTGCTGGCTTACAGCAGGTGGCCATCAAGAGCTCATTTTTGCAAAGGAATTAAAGATGAAAAGCAGATGCCCAGGATACATGTCAGAGATGACAAGGAAAGAAGCAGTGCTCCAGATTACTCAGACTGAGGAAAGCTTAAGAACAAACTGACCCAGAAGGTTAGGACCCAACCATGGACTGTGTAATGGGATGAGCTTCAGTGGGACTGAGTTAGAACCAGTGAAATAAAGATTTGAACAGGGGAGAGCAGAAAGCTTGGAGGACTGAAATTTGACTGCGTGTTTGTATGAAGCCTGACACACTGCCGTGCTGATCTCCTCTAGCCTACAGATAGAAAGAGAAAATCCAAGCCTCTACTGACTGTTCCTGTGGTCACCTTGCGTGTGCATGGCCAAAGACTAGAGCACCCTTCCTTCTGGCTTCTACTAGGCATGGAGTGACTGCTGTAGAGCATTCACTTCGCTCATCCTCACTGTACATCTGTACTTTCAAGTTAAGGCAGGAAAAAACTCCCTTTGTAGACCCTCTGCTCTATAATCAATGTTACCTTGAAGTAAACAAATGTGGTTTTATTGCTTTAACATTTAAAGGGATGTTCTGTAACATATATACTACCCATACACTTTACTTGTAGCACGTACTGAATAACTGATGCTTTGGGGGAAAGATCTGCAATGCAATCTAAATCTGCTACTCTAACTGACCAAAGGTTTTTATGTCAGCTTTTCTAACCTGAAGCATCTTCTGAATAAGCTAATACTCTAGAATATCTTTGAAGCTTCATTTCTAAACAGACCATCATTTCCACATGCTCATGTACAAAGGCAGCTTAGTTTGGTCCTCTGTATATTCTGTTACATGTTCATGTTGTAGCAGTGATGGTCTAAGGGTGCAAGCAAGAGCTGACAGACCCACGAGAAGTAGAGATCTTCCAAGCACAAAACCTTGAATTGTCTGTATTTTTCTAAATCGGGAGTCTAACCAAAGATGTTATCTCTCCAAATCTCACTTCACATATCACAGACCTGCACACTGCTACTTTTAAAAAGTAACATTGTCTAGATAGAACACTTAAGTATTTTCATGCTTCTTTTCACTGTCAGAAAAAGATGAAACCATAAATAATATTTTAGATCTATGCTAATCTCAGTAAATATATTTACTTCATTTTATGAAGTTACTAGTAAGTCTTTATTTGATTTTATCTAATTATCACGTAAATGCAGGAACATTAAGTGGGCTGATGTCAGCAATCAGGACTGCTTGTTTCACAACATCAGTAACGGGGGCTCAGGTATGAAACAACTGTAATTATAGGTATTTAGCCAAAATGTATGTCAGTTCTAACTGATTAGCCGTGTGATTCTTTATAAGCAATTGAAATACTTCACAAATAAAAACTGCAAACTTAGCAACCAACAATACAGACTTAATATAGAACTTTGATTGATTGTACAATGATACTTAATTCTCTGCATTTTTCTTTACTATTGCTGATTGTTGCAAGCTTCTTCCTTCTTAGAATTCCCTTATTGGATATTTTTGTCCTCTTTCTTTTCTTTAGTTTGTTTGATTTGAGATTAACATAGTGGCGAAAGAAATATAAGTCAGCATATGCATTCAGCATACATCTACCTTGCATGTCCATTAAAACTTGATTCTACCATGACAGATACAAAAAAAGTGTCTCAAAAATATTTCATCATGGTTTCCTCAAGCTTGATGGTACAATTAGACAGTACTTTTCACTGGACTAATCAACACATGCACCATTCTGTCAAGTGTTATGTTGCTGGGGCCTTTAGCCATTCAATACCATGTTGTGGCTACTGCAGGGGATTTAGCTAGCTTGCCATGGTGAAAAAACCAACCTTTACCAATATTTAACTGAATCTTCTTTTTCTTATATCAACTGTTGCTTTAAAATAAGGGATACAAAACTACGGACAAGGTGCAATGGGTTATAAGCTGTACCAGAGTGACATAGGTATACTGATGTAGCATCAAATACTGGCTTCCATGAAAACCAGACACACATCACCAGCTATGATGCTGCATTAACTGAGCCTATAGAAGAAAGCTTTCTTCTGGAAGGCACATGAAAAACCTGTTTTGGTTAATGCCAGCTATGTCACATTTTATAAACCCCACCGAACTATTGCATGTCACATAGGTCTCCCAACAAGAGTCCTGCAGCAGGTCTCTGCAAGTACCTATTTTGTACCATACATAAAAACCTCAAACATAAAGCCCAGTTTGCTTCACTCTGGGTTATTTCTGCAGGTGCAGGAGAGCAGGTTTTTACTTTCAGCAGCTTTGGCTGCTGAAACACATAACTGCTGTGCACTTGCAATAGTCTACCTAACATTACACTAAGAAGAATGAGTTAAAACAGTTGCAGTCTGTGGCCATAGTGAATATCACTAATTTGTACTTAATTTCTAGTTAAGCAGAGTATGAAAATCATCATCATACACCGCTCCTCCACATCATCACTTACTATCATTTGCCCACAGAGAAAGGACTTTGAGCCAGACTTGTAGGTTTGGTTCTTTATATCTGTTTATAACTTCTTCAAAATATTTAATTTAGGGTTAAGCCAGGTAGGGCTACATGCAGGTGCTGGAAGTTTGCTGTCAGACACTACTGGCACAGCCAAAATTGAACCACACAGACCATTCATGTGAAAGGATTAAGTTGCCTGACCTGAAGTGAGCTGTCACAAATTTAAGTATGACAAAAAAGCGTGACTCACTGCTATGTGCAGTTCCGAAAATCCCTTACTAGAGGAAAACATGTGACTTTGCACTTGCTAAAGCAGGGCCACTACAGTTTACAGCTGCTGTCAGCCCTCAAAGCTCTTGCTCTTCACAAACAACAGTGCTTTATGCATGAAGACTGTCTCAAGAGCAAGACAGAGGAGCTCTGATGGAACCATATTCCATTGAAATGTGCTATTTTATCAGTTCACTTCAGAGGAAAATTTTTGCTTTATCATTTCCAGGACGTCTCTTAAGCACATGAAATAGCAGGAGCTAGGATAGCAGGAGGATGGATAGTGCTACCCTGACTGTACATGCATCCAACAGTTCCCTGCCCCCAGCAGTCCCCTCCCTCCCCATTATTTAGCATTAGTTTCCTGCTGTTACTAGTCCTCCTCCCTCATACCATGATCTTAGCACCACTTGTGTTGCCAGGACAGTGCTAAAGACCTGATGCCAGGCTTTGAGGAAACGGAAAAAGGAAGAGAATATGTGGATTGAGAAAAGCCGACAGAAGAGGCATCATCAGATGTGTTGCAACTCTGCACTGCCGTCCTTTACAGCAGGCTTTGTTGCTCCTCTTGAGGGCGTGTATTTTCACAGGGGCACAGCCTGAGGTACCCATTCACCATCTTTTCAGGAAGCCACAGTGAAAATCTTCTCTCCATCAGTTGTGTTGACACTGGACTTCACCCTTTCATTGCTGGCTGCAAAGGAGCCAGGAACAGACTATTGTGAGCATGGACTGAAGAGCAGGCAGGAGATACACTGCATACTCCAGTAAAAACCTTGCTCCAGGTGTATTAAGGGGAGTTTAATTATGTTACACCTTAGTTTCCCCTCTGCCCTGTTTTTAAATTCCATCAAACAGGAAGAGATTAATGGATTAGAAATATCCTGGTAAACCTTAGAAATGGTCTGGTTAGTAAATCATGTACCTACAGTAACAATGTGCTTTTCTCACAGGTCAAAGGCAGGTTCACTGCAGGGCTGGCCGTGAAGATGCTCTCCTGGCACCTCCAGGTGCAGAGTAGTACAGGGCTGAACGAAGGGCAATTCGTATGACTGCACACACCCTCCCAGCAGCTCAGTCCAAAATGAGTGTCCCAGGGAACACTGAACTACAATGAACTTTAGTCTCCTCTGGTGCTCACTTCTAGCCCTGGACAGTGATTCGAGCCCACACTGCACATTCAGTTAAGTGACAAAGGTATTTTGGGAGGGGACACTCTTCTGTGCAGGACACTGCAAGTTTGGGGCTCTGTTAATCAGCTTGATCAGCTCAAAGATGGCTGGAACCCCTACACATGTCCCTCATCCTCCTCGAGGCTTGGTAGTGGTGCCCCAAAGGCAGCCGCCCTTGCCGGAGATAGTAAATTAGTCACGGTGAGGTGCTGCTCTGCCTGAGACAGGGGAAGGGCAGCCTGCAGCTATGTGCCCTGCCTCAGGCAGCAAAATGGCTGCTCTGTGGCACTGGCGTGCCCGAGCCCGGGCCGTTGCCCCCGAGGGGCCGTGCGGCAAGGAAATGGCACCCAGGCGGGGAAGTAAAATGGTGACCGTGATGTGTGGCCCTGCCTCAGCCATCAGAATCGTGCCAGCCGGGCCCCCGCCCGGCCGCACTGAGGTGACAATGTCGTCCCCGCGGAGGAGCGCGCCCGGGGCAGGGCGGAGGCCCGGCGGCGGCAGCGGGAGAGCGCCGTGGTACTGCGGACGGGGCACCGCACGGGGCTGCTGCGCTCCCCGCGCTCCCCGTTTCTTTACAGTTAAAAAACGAAAAAAAACCCCAAAAAAACAAAAACAAAACAAAACAAAACCCTAAAAAAAAATTTAAAAAAATAAAATAAAATAAAATAAAATAAAATAAAATAAA
>VYZT01038904.1:4215-18550 GCA_013400735.1 Pomatostomus ruficeps | reverse complement strand
GGGTGGGGGGGTGGAAGCGGGAGGCACGGGGACGCGCCGAGCCGCCGGCGGTAATGGAGGGTTCTGTTTGTTTCCATGATTACCGCTGTAAATAATAATAGTTTAAAAAAATTAAAATCCCGATAATTTCGGGTGCTTTCATTCTCCGTGCCCCGCGGGTTTCCCCGGCGGTGCGCTGCCCCCGGCCGCGCTCCCCTGCGCGCCGCCGCCGCCACCGTTGCATTTCAGGAGGATCTGGCGCCAAAGCCCGACAGTGCATCCCGCGCCAAGCCCGGCACTGCATCCCGCGCCTCCCGCTCCCACCCGGGGCCGCGGCGGGGCCAGTGCTCCGCGCCCCCGAGGCGGGCGCACCTGGCGCTGCTCCCGCAGTCGGCCGCCGCCCTCCTCCTCCTCCCTAAACATCCCGCTCTCCGGTGTTGGAGCTCCGTCCCTTTTTTAAGCCGTGTCCTACTTTGTTTGGCAGGTGAACAAGCCTGAAAATGGATATTACAGCTTTTTATGATATAATATCTCTCTAATTGGTGCTTCATAGGGCCGTGTCTGAATTCTTTTCAATTAAGCCCTAAACTACAGTAACTGTTTCTCTCGGTACATGCTGGAAAGCCATTCACGAGAGAGGCGACTGGTACTGCACAATTTCAAAGTACCTTTAATGTGTCAAAAATGTTTTGTGAAGAAAGCAACACTGTAAATGCAATCACCTACATTGGTGTCCCCATTGTTAAGCGTGAGCCAAAGTATTGCTAATTGTCCTGCGTTTTAGCTGGGTTTTTAGAGCATTATGTAGTAAGTACACCGAAGGGTCAATTTGTGAAGTGAAATACTTAGCATGCAAAGCGTAATACAAGATGCTGTGTAATACTTGACCTCTCAGCATAATAAATGTAGCAGTGAAACGCTGTGCATTCAGGATTCGCTGAATAGAGCCTCCGCAGAGGAACAAAACCAGAAAATGTTCTCTTCATTCCTCTCTTTTTTTTTTTTTCACTAAGCGAAAATTATTCTTTATAATGGCCATTGCAGCAATTAGCCAGCATTTGGGGAGAATAAATGTGCAGAAATAGCAATTTCTTATTTTAAATGAGATTTTTGTATGGAGCCTGCAAATTACTTGGAGGTATATGAATAATTGTTGCCTTAGTTTTATGCTACAGAATAGGGTGTGGGTGGGTATAAAGATTTCCTATTTGCAGTTAAATGTTTAGACATTTTATTATTTTAATTTCACTCTCAGTCTGTCTCGATTGACCCTGCTTTCCCCACTGATCATTTCATGTATGCCAGGAAGCAAGTACTCAGATGATGGAAGCTTTCCAATTAGAGCTTTACTGTTTGTGTGTGTGTGTGTGTGTGTGTTAGGGAGGTGGGGGGTGTCAATTTTTTTGGGTTGCTTTTTTGTGAGTGTGACATGCAAGTGCAATCAGGTTTTACTCTGGAAGCTACTACAGTGGTTTGAATTTTGCCTGCTAAATCAAAACATTTTAAGAATGTAGCATATTTGATGGGCACTTCTCATTATCCTCTAGAATGGTAAACCTAATTGGAGCTTTATTTACACATTTTAAAGGTTTTGTGCTCTGAAAAGGGAGATGCAAAATTCTTTCTCTTGGGCCTTCCAGATTCCTGCATTGAGTTTTAAGTGGATTGAAATTTTTGTGCTTCACTTGCTAACGTGGGAGAAGTCTTGTGAATATGAAATTAAAACACTTTCAGAGAAAGCATGGGAAGTTCTGACAGCTAGAACCTATTAGGAACAGTTTGTTTCAGAAGAATTAATAAGCTTCAGCATGCATTTCCCCAGAGCCCTGCTGGAAGTTTATACCCTGAATATTGGAACTTCCAGTCTAACTCTCTAAACACTTGACCAAGAGAAAAGCTTGGATAATTAATTTAGATTATATGACTTCTGCTTGCTTGATCTAAAACTTTCCTCTGCTGTGTGAGTTCTCTCCCTGCACACTTATTTCCTCCTAGCCACTTATTCTTCCTTCTCTAAAGTGCACCTTAGCAGGATTGCAACTGGAAAGTCTGAATTCTTGGGTAGTGAAATGACATAGTCTGAAGATAAGCATGGTTCTTTTACCTAGTCCATATAATGGCCTCAGAAAATAAGGATTCTTTCACAGAACTTAAATTAATAGCAAGTATTTTCCACAATTTTTATGTCTTAATAGTGTTTGGGGCTTTTTTGAAACGTTTTTTTTGGTAATAAATATAATTTCTTTGGGGTGATATGCAACAATGGGTTAAAATTAAATATGCAGTCCTTGTATCTTGTTTAGGCCTGATCCTGCAGTCAGTGTGTGTTTCAAAACTCCTTTCGCTTCATCAAGGTGTCTTGTGTCCAAGGATTTTTGGCTGCAGTCCTGAGCTCAATGCAGTCAATTTGTATTTCATATGTCATTAGAAGGAATTACTATAAAATAAATTTGCTGGTGACCATAAGAAACACACCCACATCATATTCTGTATAAAGGGCTAATTCTCTTTTTAATAACCTTTCCTTTTTCTTATCCTCTAGCATGCCTTTTTAATGGATCTGTTTGATAGAAGATGAACAACTAACCCCCAAATTGAGTAGAACAAATGTAGAAATTGCCAATGAGCAAAAACCTAGCTTCTAGAATGAATATTTGGTAAATCAAAAGCATTGCTATTAATGCTGTATACAGAAGTTTTCCTCTTAATTTACTTGGTGATATTAGAAACAGATTCCATAGGTTTATACACTGGTAAAAGCATTGGCTCCACATCAATGATGGTAAATAATGTATTAGACTGCAATGTCATATTTGCCATGTAATTTTGGGAGCTTGATGTGCTCTCTGTCTACCACAGTATTTTCTGTGAAAGTTCAGATAATCTTTTTACTTTTGAATGAAGCTTATCTTCCACAGAAAACATCCATTCTAATTCAAACTTTGTACTTTGTGTTCTCATTTGAGTTGGAGAGTGGTCACTTCTTGAAGTTCGCAGTTCTCACACTGCGTGGAAGCTAAAAAAATCTTTGGCTAGGTTCTCTGCTGAACTCTATTCCCTGAAGCCAGTTACTTTGCATGAACACACTGTTTGTCCTCCAGAGATATATATTACTCTGCAAATAAAAATTCTGCCTGTCTCAATGAGTGGAATCCATGGGACTAGCTTCTAGCTTTCAACCATCCCAGGATATTAGATAAAATCAAGAGTCATTTGCTAAGTGACCAATATGTCCTTCAATTTTTTTCAAGGTATAGGTAATTAGATTCACAGTATAAAGGAGGCTTGTCTTAGCAGAAGATAGAGAAGACAGCAGACTTAGTAAATTATTAAAAATTTCCCAGCACACTTAAAACTTTCACAATTCAAATATAAATTCCAAAGATCAAACAATAATTATTGCACACATTACAAACTATGCAGCATACCTCGTACTTTTGTCTTTGCCAGTTGCTGCAAGTGTGATCATGACTGGATATAGTAGAGTACTCTTGGGTAATCTGTTACATTTAAATAAAAAGGTCAACTCATTTTTCATTATCCAGTCATGACTAGTGTCTTCATAATAATACTTGTAAGCAAAAAAATCTGTATTTTTTGATAATTACACACAAAATGTTGCCACATAAGCTGTTCTCAATATATTATAAAAGCTCCAGTATGATGAGGAAATTTGTAATGGATTTTTGTTTCTGCCAACTTTGGAAAAGCACAGTCAGTGGAGCAACAGAGAATATATCGCTTCTTCAGCATCTATGCTCTTTTGTGCATCTTAGTATTTAAGGTGCTATATAAGGAAAAGTAGTAAAGGACTATTACAATCACATATTTTCAAACCAGTCTGTGTATCTAGGAAAGCTATAGACTTAGCCAAAGAAAAACTAAAGCCCTGACAGTCATCAGTAGTATTGTTCAGCCAAAAAAACATAAGTGAAGGAAATACATGTTTTTCTACCTCAGTTTGTCCCACTTTAACTACTTTTATGACAATATTACTTACACCTTTCAGAGCTTCAATGGTTAACTCTCTTATTTAAATCGTTAAAGAACCCAAAGGAATCTAAACAATAACCAGCAAAAGTCCTTACATTTGGTAGGTGCTTCCTGATACAATGTCACTAATAATTCATTGATCCAAAAGCAACCAAAAATGAAATTCTGTATATTTCCTGCTTCATATATAACAGTGATAATCTTCAGAGATACGGGAATACTGAATTGATGCAGGGGCAGCCAACAGCCTGACATGATATTTAGCAATATATATATACAATGAAAAATGGTCACCTAATGCATTGTATGGACTTGATTTTCAAAGTAAACACGCATTCCTCACCGCTTGAGAAAAATTGAATTTACTGCCATAGATAGATAGATAGATAGATAGATAGATAGATAGATAGAGAGAGAGAGAGATATGTCTCCTTTTGGGCAACTATTCATCTATTTGCATATACTTATCTATTTCTAGAAAGAGGGAACTAAGTCCTCTTAAAAAACCCAAAAAACTCTTCAGCTGTGATAAGACACATCTATCTACCTGGTAAATTAAATTCAGCCTCTTTACAAAGACAGTCAACAATGAATGTGGTTAAGCATTGCCTGGTAATATGTATGTTTACAAAATGACTTAGCAAACAGAAATAAACAGAAATAGTTTTCCTCATCTTCCTTCTTGTAATTTTTTTTACACAGAGAAAAATTGCTTGATTCAATGTGCTCTATTCATTAGTGGCTCCTACTTCTGTGAAACAGAATTATGGCTGGTTGGCAAGACGGTGTTCTTTTAGTTTGTTAATTTACTTCTACACGTTAATGAGGAATTTTAAATTTAGAGAGAGAGAAAAAGGCAGCTTTGTAAATGCTGTCCATAACTGCCTCTCTTCAGTGTTCTCGCAGATTGACCCTCAGATATAGCTCTTCCCCACAAGCAGACATCATGCATATGGTCAATTAAGAGACTGAATCAAATATTCCATTCACAAAAATAACCCACATGCTGTGACCTCCTAACTCTTTCACTTAAGCAGATCCATAGTGTAAAGAAGTGTAATTGATGGTGTACTTAACAGATTCGATTCAAATTTGTCAGAGAAAAAAGTGTCTAAATAGGTGTTGGAAAAGAGCTCACCAGAGCATTAACCTGGCCTTCAGAGGTGACCAAAAGATGCATATTTTATAAGACAGGATGGAGGGTTGGGAAGATATCAAGATGAAACAAGTTAAGGCACATCTACATGGCTTGTCTTGTGGCTTCTACTGATTGTTTTCCTTCCTGAAATTTCTTATAAACTTTTTTAACTGTTGTACTGTTAAATTGAGTATTTTTCACAAATTATGGAACACTCTATCAATGTGGGTCATTTTACCTCTTAGCCTTACTTTCTGATATATTAATACCACATGCAACATTTTCTTCAAGATTTCTATCAACTCCACACATAGGCCAGATAGTTCTACAAGAAATATGTTTACTTATACCAGAGTTCAAATTTTACTCCAATTTTATGTTGTCAACTCTGTATGAAACCAGCAGGAAATGTATCTGTGTGGCAGAGAATGGAATTAGCTCCAAGACTGGATATGTCTGGTTAAAGGACAAAAGTCCTTCAGACATCAATATTTGTAAGAAAAAGAAGACAACATACATATATGTGTGTATATATAATATATAATGTATATATATAATGTGTATGTATATGTATGTATATATTTAAAGAAGCAGTCACATTAGCTTTAAACTAAGATTGTCAGTAAAATGAAGCAACTATAAAAAAAGCAACAGCTATAGAGCAGTAGACGAGCCAATACATGAAATCCAATACATGCAATAAATGAAATGAGAAAGAAGTCAAAGACACTCAAAGATGATGTAAAAAAATGGCACAAGATAAACAGAATAAAACTAAAAATTGGGGTAGCTTTATTTCCATGTCACAATAAGCATAAGATGTGTGAAAGTTGTCCCTTTAAATCTCCTTGTTTCTTTTTGTGGAGCATCATAAAGGTGTTTATCCAGGCTTTTTCTGTGAGTTTGCTGATGAATCCTAAAATTGCAAATGAATGAGATCTGGCTTTGGGTTGAGATCAAAAGAAACCATTGATTTACCATAATTCAGTATAAACACCTAAATAAGGACAGGTTCATCCACTAGAATCTGTGTATTTATGAATCTTGACAAACTATTAAGAACTATTGAGTTTTTCATGAGATCAAATCTGAGCAAGTTTCCTTTGGCTGCAGTATTAACTCTGAATATTTCATAAAACTCCAAAACACTATTATGTTTCTCCATATATAAATGTAGATAGATAGATAGATAGATAGATAGATAGATAGATAGATAGATAGATAGATAGATAAATAGATAGACAGACAGATAGATGTGTTTATGGATATGTGCATTTATACAAGACTTCTATTATTAAAATATATTTCTTCATGCAATGATAACTGAATCTCTGAAGAGGGCTATATGTTACATAACATTCATTATATATAAATGGAAAAAATTCAAAAAATATAGTAGTTATATATGTAACACTATGTTTCAATATATTAATTTACATAATGGAATTCATCAATAGATATGAGGAGAAACTGAAGTCTGGGATATTGGTTATGCAATTAAAAAAAAATTTTAAAATAATGAATAATCTGTTAGATTGAAGT
This sequence comes from Pomatostomus ruficeps, assembly GCA_013400735.1. Lineage (NCBI taxonomy): Eukaryota > Metazoa > Chordata > Aves > Passeriformes > Timaliidae > Pomatostomus > Pomatostomus ruficeps. Next base: position 11,898 of record VYZT01038904.1, on the reverse strand, counting down.
GGAACTTTGACCTAATACAATAGGATTCAAAGCTGTGTTTTACTTTTTTAGCTAGTAAAAAGCCAAAACTTTAATATAAATGCTTTTACTATGAAACAGTAAGCATTGCATGGGTTAATTAGCTGTAGACTTCATTTTCCTCACATATTTCATTTGGAAAGCAAAAATTAAGGATCAAGAATTAATTAGCTATGTACAAACTATGAAAAATTGTTGAGGCAAGTGCTGTCTTGGTAATTCATTACTATATTTAGACATTGTAATGATTAGATTTCAAAAGAAACAAGCTAATTAGAACATTTTTCCAAAGTCACACAGAGGTCAGAGATGACAGCGACCTTATGTAAAATGGAGACTAAATATCTGCTGTTCTACACATTGTATAGAACTGGTACAGTAAGGCTAAAGCCTTTTCCTGTTCAATGAGTTGGAATTAAACATGCTAATTCGAGGTCTCCTTCAAGTATTTTATTTAACTACTTTGGCCTTTAATTCCTTTATATTGCATCATTTAATGTAATGTTATTTATATATACGAAGCACGTTATACTTATTAACCAATGTGCAAAAATCTAAAGTACAGATTTTATGTAATGGGCTAATTACAGGACTTTAAAGCCACCTACTGAGTTTTGCTAAGCTTAACAACAGGTTCACTGAACTGGATAAATTTATTCAAACTTGTGGAAATGAACCCCATTCTATGTGCAACCGTACTGGGAAAACACACAAATTATACCTCAATACCAGTTTAATGGGTCAAACAGTGAACCTGAATACCAAACTTATCTACAATCTTGCAACAGCAGAGAAGCTATAGGCCCTGGGTGAGAAGAGGAAGTGCTCATTCATAGTTTCTTCCTCAAGTTTGTAAATAACTCACACTTGGTGTATGGGACAACCCAGATTTTTAGTGTATGTGGAGTTGGTTTAATTTTTCTTATGATGGTCTTTGAAGCTGCAATTTTAAAATGCAATAAGTTTGTCATATGCAATTGCAGAAGAAATATAAAAGATATGATCCTTTGCTATATCTTCCTATTACACCATTATACATGTGATTTATTTATTTATTTATGTATTTATTTGAATATACTTTTAAAATGGAGTTTGCTTCAGTCAGTCATTTCACATGCATCCATTAGGTCTGACTTTCATCTAAATTGTGTGTTTGTAAATTGAGTCAAATATAATCAAAGGTCATCAACTGGATCTTTGTCAAAATGGAATGAGACCAGAGTCACGCAAAAAAAAAAAAAAAAATTCTGTTATTACTATACTCTAAGAGCATTAAACTTTTGGCTTCACTAACTGAAGAGTCTGGAAGATGCTTAGGTTTCCTACTTATTGTTGAAAGTTTCAAAAACATTCATGAAACTTCTACTTTCCTTGGATATCCAAACTTACTTTATTGTTTTCCATCAAGTTAGTCTGGATTTACTTCAGTGGAATTCAGCAAACTAGGTCCCCTAGTATTCCTCTTTTTCCCCAGTTTTGAACAGTATTCAAATAAAAGCAAAATGAAAAGGCCAGCTTATTCTAGCCATAATCTGTCCTTCAAAAATGACAAAGCAGTTTGCTATTTTAAACACCACTATAGTCTAAAGTTCACATGGGATTTTTTCATTTGCATTGTTCTTCAAAGTATCATACAGATTATCTATTAAAAATCTTTCCCCAGAAATTGAGTATTCTGTCGCTGATATTTTATGTATCTATATTCTGTTTTGGATAACTATGCATAATCTATTCAGTAGCTGACATTTGGGTCTTGATAGATACATTCAAGCATGTACTTTCAGGAATAATAATGTCAGTGCACTGTGTTCTACAATGTGTGCAATGAAAATGTGCCTCATAAAGCCCGTAATTTTTGCTTAAGTTACAAAGATGATTTTTTACCCAGTAAATGAGGAACAAGCCACATAATCTTGCTAACACTATATGCCCAGGAAAGAAGAGTTTAAATAAGAAATGCATAAATTTAGCAGACTGCTGTAACAAACGAAATGGTGTAGCATTGAAAACATTTGAGGCAATTAATCAATGCTGTGTTTGCACATATCATTAAATATATTATACTAAGTTTAGATTTGATTTCTATGCTTCTTTTATAAAGAGTTAAAAGAAAATACATTTGAATTCATGCTGATACTGAAAACATGCTCCTAGCTCCTAGTTTCTTGGATTTCGAATCATTTCCATTAACAAACAGCTATTTGCCCTCTAATAAAATATGTCATTATGCGTCATTCACATCACACAAAAGAATCACTGAAAAATCGCCCCAATGATGGCCAATAATTACACATTTTGCTCCTGCACGAGCAATGAAGAAATCTGTTCATTGGAGAAAGCAGGTGCTGGGGCATCATGCTAATAGTCAATGTGTGCCACAGTAATTAGCCATTGCAATTGCTAAAATTAACAATTAGCTAACATGCAATTCTCTTTTTGCAGGCTGCAGTTTACTTTGTATAATCCTTGTATGTTCTTAGTAATTATTCTGACAGCTTATTATTTTTATTTTTTCTGGTTTGAACACAGCTTTAACATTTGAATCAGTCTACCCAAATGTTCAACAGGCAGTATGAAACAACTGCTTCACTAGGCAATTTCTAAGTAACAAATTTGTTTTTATTCTCAACTTTGTATTGTTCAAGAAATACACAATTCTTTTGTAGAGTAAGAACTTCTCATCTTATTTGAGAGCTTGGGACCACAGTGAAGGTCTTAAGTCTTTTTTACATTGGTAGAACACAGAGGATCATCCCAACTTTTCAGAAAAATTAATATGAATTATTCTCTGCAGCTTGGTTTCCAACCATTGCTTCATGACCAGTGGTTGTCTGTGAAGCTGTTGGTGGCAATCCGTGGAAACTTGATTAGAACTTTGTGACCTTTGGCAGGTCACAAAGTTCTAATTTTCTTAGTTACTACTGTCAGCTAAATAACGCAAAAGGAATCATGGGATACACCAACCTCTCAATGATTTTCATGTGAAAATGTGGTTGTGTTATCCCTGGAGCTCTTTGATTTACAAACATCTTCACAATTCAACTAGGAATTCTTCAGAATCATCACTAGAGTATGTTTCATATTGTAGAAATAAAAAGAGACCCCACACCAAAACCCACAACCCAATCTTACTGTGATAGTAAGGACTACCATGCACAAACTAATGGTATGTCCTCATCTTGAGTACTGTATGTTGGTCTTGCCAGCCACCTCAAAAGAGAGTAACAACAGACATAGAAAATAAATTCAAGAAGGATGAGCTCTAGTGTGGAATGGCATTTGAACTGGGAAAACTAAACAGACTGAGCAGTATGGAAAAGCAGTATGGAAAATATTCCTGACTGGGATATAGTAGTGGCTTATACTTTTTCAGGTGGTGCAGAGAAAGTGAGTGAAAAAAAATAATTCCATCTTCTTAAAAAGTTGAGGCATCCAACCAAATTGAGGGGCAGTAAATTAAATCACCCAGTTTAAAAGGCTGAAAGCAGTAACTTTTTCTTATGATGCATAACGAAGTAGTGGAACTCCTTGCCACAGGAGGACATTAGGGCAAATGGCTGAAAGAACAAGTATCTGGACTCCCAGTAGGTGGGTCCCAAGCAGTACCCATGATTTACTCAAAAGTCTCTGAAACTGTCAGGATATGCAACTGTATTGCAGGGAAATACAATTGCTACATCCACACATACATGGCTTTTCCTTGAACATCCTACACCTCATTCTAAACCATTGTTACAGAAAGTCTTCCAGAGCTAGACTGAACTTTGGGTTGATCTGCTCTAGTCATCTTTTGTTTCACAAATTGTATGAAAATACCAGTATTGTACTACAACAAAGGTGCTGAAGAGTTGGATTTTTTCCCTACACATTCAGGTCAAAATTCAGCTCACATATAAATCTGTACAACTCAGTTGAAATCAATGAAGGTTGAAGTATTTGCATAGACAGATCATACTCTGTTTTGCTTTGCAATTTTTTAGTATTAGTAATAGACAGGTAGAGATAACTGGACCCACTGAAAACACTGATAGCTTGCTAACCGGAAGGAGTATATTCTTCTCCAGAACCTGTGTAATTCCAGGGACTCCAGTGGAATTCTTCCCAGTTTTATAGGTGTGAGAGGATAATAAGGTTTGGAGAATTTATGTAATCTTCTGTAATCAGTGTGGCATCTGTATCTGGCACCAAACCAAGAGCAGCTTTTTAAACAGTTCTTTAAAACTCTCCTATGTTTTAAAAATATTTTAAAATGTGATTTGCTCCTGTGCATGCTAACCAGAAAAGCCATGTTAGACAGAAGCAGTATTTCTCAGTACCTGTAGTTTTTTGGTTTAGTTTTTAGTGAAAAAGCTGAACACAGATGGAGTCAGAAAGCAACAACAAAAACATCTGAGATCAGCGTGATTTTCCCAAGGACAGTGAGGTAGGAGAGAGAAACTGAACTATGGCATCCAAGATTTAGTTAAGGCAATAAAGGCAGAAGGATCAGCTACAGGAGTCGGGACCTCAGTCAAGCAAGTTTCGGGTCTACCCAGCACACTAGGCTCAGTAGTTCTGTGACTTCCATGCAATATTACAACCAGTTTTAGGAAACAACTAATGAAAATGAGAATGGAAAATGCATACCATTTCCGAGGAGCTATCTGTTATTGAAGGTAATATTCTTGATGATCATAACTTCTTTGGACTTCAATGAAAATATTTTCATATATTTCAGATGAGAAACAAAACTCTAGAGTCTCAGAAAGAATTAGCCACTCATGGGTGGTTTAAGTATCTACATCAAGAGGGCAATCCTCCAAGTTTCTATCTTAAAGCCGCAGGCCCTCCATGCCAAAGAGACTTAAATTTTAACTGGAAAAAAAAATCTGTGCATAGCTAGATTGCTGTTTGTATCACATTAAGAATCTTTCTGCTGTCATTGATAAGCAGTAGTAGTAAGCTGAACTTCACAGTCGCCCTTGAGGTGGGTATATCCTGCCTGCAACCTCTGTGGGGCAAAGGGCAGCACACAGGAGAGTGTGATTTTAACTTTCCTAGTCAGGGTTCATGAAAGTTCACAAACTTACATTTCAGTTTCACCCACAAAAGAAGAAGGACTTTTATTAATATACTGAGTGATACGTTGGGTAGCTGAGGAATTGATACACACCTATTTTTACTGCTTCTGATACCAAAGTAGAGGACTCTCTCACAACTGATTTTCTCCCTGGTGCAATTTTTCCCAGTCTAGTTCAACAGGAGATGTGTGTCAGAGACAAAAAGTTTCAAAAAGATCCTGGCCCTTGAATTTGGTTTCCATAGGTAAAAGTTGATTGTACATTTTCACAAGTGCTTCTGAAGATTAGGAAACTTAAATAACTAGAAAAGATAAGACTTGTAGTTCTTCAGTGAATTGTACCTGTTGGATGAACTACAAAAATACTGTCATGGAGAGGGGACTTAGCACTTCTTCAGCCTGTGCAATTATTCTAAGTGCTAGGCTCAGTTGTCATGCATCTCACCTTCCTTCTCTCTGTCCTAGCACACTTTCAATTCTTTTCTAAAAAATGGAACACGCTCCATGGGGACTTTGGCACTGCTTCTTTTGTTGGGTTTGATGCCTTCCCTGGGTGCATGAAAATCCGAGTGCATGTAGCTGTCTTTTGTACAGAGGCCTTCATATGGTCAGAAGGGAGGTGTGGCCTTTGGCAGGTTCTTTAGTGGGTGCTAAGAGGCCAGAATCCTGGACCACTCTGCAGCATGTACAACTTTGTGGACCTAAAGCATAAAACTTGATTATTTGAACCCAAGAGAATAAGATTTAAAAGAAAATTTAAGAAACAATTTCCTCTGTAAGTCCCCTAAGTAAGCAGAAAAGAAGATATCCCTGGAAAGCACTACCTACATAACCACCTTACTGACAACATCACATTGGGTCTTGAACTCATTAGTGAAGTGTCTGTTAGTTGTCATGCATTCCGTGGAGTTTGTTCCACAGCAAGCCCTACAAAGAGGAGAACTAGAATCACTTCTGATCATTTCTTCGTTGTCATGTTTCATGTACTTCTGTTGAGAATTAGATGCCATATCTCAGTCTTGGTGTAGACAAATGAGAGGAAATGAAAAGCTTAAGCTTGCATAGCAGTAATACCCATACATAACAGTTAGAAGATTTCTCTGAACTGGAGAAAATTCATCATTTTAACACAGCAATCTACCTTTATGTGTATACTTTATTGATAAAGATCAGATCAGATCATCCCCATTAAAGCCATCTCAGATTTCTTCAATAGCCCACAGTGGTCCAGGCGATGGGCTGTAACATGCTGTTTAGGAAGGTTCAAGTCATATCATATTAGAATACTTGTTTCTATGTGGTAACACAGATTCTTTCCCATGGGAATTTTTCTCTTCTTCTTCCTGTGTTTTATAAATAAAGATAAAGTTTAGATGTTATTGAAACGGTCTCTGGAAAACATGGGCAGTTCTGGCCTGGCCAATCGGCCTAGGGGGAGGTTTTGGATTGACCCAATCCAGACGACCTTTGAAAAGTCTATGTAAGTTTTATAATTAAATAATAAATTCAGATTTATGCCACTCGACCGTCTCGATTTCTTCACTCGGCTAGCGGTTCAACAGTGACATTTCTATACTACTCTTATTTAGTCCAATCAGGTACAATGGTTGTAATTGGAGTATGATCAGACTCTAATCTTATTTCTCAGTAGCTACTGATATCTTTTCCTGTGAGCATTCCTGATTAAAAAGGTTCCTTTTGAGTTTGTTTTGTTTTGTTTTTTCTTGAATCAAAGGCTGGGGAAAGAGAGGCCTGTTAATGTCTCAACTCTCTTGAATGATCTTTGCAAGTTCCTCAGATTACTAGCCTCAAGCCTGTGGTCCCACCATAACTGGTGAATGATTGCGCCATCTGGCTCACATCCCAGACTTCCCCCACCTCAAATAAAGGTAGTTAGAATGTTATGGTTTCTCTTACTTTACAGTTACATTAGGTCACCCATGTGGTATGAACTATATTTAATAACCAATTTAATATATACTGAAGTATAACTTGGGCATGCTGATGTCTTAAGATTATAGAATACAGAAGGAAATAGATTACAGTCTGCTAAATTTTAAAAATTATTTTGGTATACATTTGGTATTTGGTATATATATTCAGTATGCAATGATTCATCATTTTTGAACAGGGTAATAAAAATTAATTCCATATGGCACCCCAAAACAGCAGTGACAATTTTAAAGCACTATATTCTGTACCTGATATATACCAAATGGTTGTCAAACATGGTACCAAAATGTTTTTGTGGTTGTTGGTTTTTTTTCCATTACAGAGATGATTTCTTATTTTTTGTTTATAAGACCAAGGATTTCATTAAAATCAGTCTAACTGGGATTTCAATGTGTGGAGCTGATTTAGTGAAGACATTTGGGATGACCTGAAATTCACAATGAATTAAAGATAAGTCACAGCTGTTCTATATCCCACTGCAAAACTTTGAAATCAGCAATTCCTAGATCATGAATGATCATGAGCTACTGAGTTTAAAGTTGGTCTTTGGACTAAACTGGACATGACCAATGTTGTATCATAGTCCTTTTTAGAAAAAAATAATAAAAATCTTCATATTTAGGCAATTTACTGATAATTACTTGAGGCTGCAC
>VYZT01038903.1:44681-88402 GCA_013400735.1 Pomatostomus ruficeps | reverse complement strand
TTTTCTTTTTCTTAATATTTTTTCCTTTATAATGGCATTGTTGACAAACTTGCCATGGGATTTTTTGTAGGATCATATTATTAGTCTACATTTCTAGGAGTGACTCTTTGTTTGGGAGTATCCCTGTGCATCTACAGCTAAGCAATGAAAGAGAGGAACACGGGAATGNCAATGAAAGAGAGGAACAGGGGAATGTTTCTAGAATTCAGGGATAGGCTTGATCTATTTTGTGGCTTAAAATTTGGGATGAGAACCAGGCACGTACTGTATATTTCTTATGCGTTGCTTTCCGTAGGTTCTCAATTCTGACCACATTATTTGAAATTTAATTTGACCCACTTCAACAGTAGATCTAACTTTTGTTTTGATCATGTCCTGAGAAAAGCATTTCCACGTTTTTCCCAGTCAGATTTCAGTACTCTCTGACCAGAGTAGGGTTCAGTGTTTATTATCAAATCTACTAATTTGGTGTGTTTGTGATTTTGATTTAACAGAGTGCTGCAGCAATGTACTAAAATCATAATAGAAAAATAAAACAGCACTTGCATACTGGTTGACTCACAGAACAAACACGTTTCTCATTACAGGTCTCTGAGTGCTCACTGTCAGGATGCTGAGCATACCCAGTCTCTAGGAAAGAATGCATGGATTAAAGCCAGATTGAACTGTCTTCCAATTTTGTTCTAGTAGTTGACCAGATTTTATACTTTATGTTCAGCTGAGGCATGAACATGTCCTCCCAGTCCTGGCACACTGGTCTGGGTAGATCAGAAAGACATAATGTGTGGCAGTGGGCTAGAGGGAAATCCCCTAGCTGCCACGTTCTAACCCTGTCAATCATAGACTCAGTTCCACCTCTGTTATTTTAATATTCATTGTATTGTTTTACTATTCAACAGTTGTCAGAAAGTTCTACTGTTCTGTAACATTCATAGGCTAATGTAAATATATTCCGCCCTTGCCCAAGACTCATTGGAAAGCTGTCACCCCATGTCAATTTGTGATTTGTTAAGAACCTTGGATCCACCTTATCACCACCCCCTTCACCTTGTCTATAAAAGTCTCTGTAACGACCCTGTCAGGGTCTCTCTGGTAGCACATATCCTGAAGAAGAACAACATCAATAAAAGTCTGGGTAAAGCTACAGAGGGTCCGTTCTCTCTTCTTTATTTCTACCTGCTTCAACTACCATCGGGGATTTCTGCTCTCACTGCAAAGCACAAGCTAGGTACAGAGATAAGTGAGGTAAGATAAGGCAGCCGATAGCAGCAGCCAAGGAAGCTTATCTGACCAAAGCGCTGGATAAGGGCAGACTTTGCAGCACCCAAGCAGCCCTGTCGAACCCCCCAGAAGCATTAATAATGGTGCATTAATTACCTCAGGGAACCTGACGATCTGACAGTGCTGCTTTTCTTATCTAAAAACACTACCCTTCCTTCTCCCTGGTATTGAGATAAGCTTAACTTTCTTTATAATGCATTTTTTTCCTGAGCTCATTGGGGGTTTTGCCTCATCTCTGAACATTCCTCCACTGTGGAGGTGTGCTGGTCAATCACAGCCATGCAACAGCTGCTTTCTCCCGTGCATAAATTTGCAATATATTTTCCCCAAAACTGCATTGCATACAGTAGAAATATTACATCTCAGGTTTTTCTTCTGAAATAAGACCATGCAAGATGCAGAACATAGCAGCTACTCTTACCTGATCACCGCTTCTGATGATGACTAAAGCAAGTTGTTAGTCATACTTTAACTTCAGCAAAATCTTCTGAAAAGTTATTTTTAAGAAATCTTTTAGGAATTATATTCTGATTTAAAACAGAAAAATCTAATTACTCTGAAAAGATAGATACCTGAGAACCCATCATTAACACTGAAGGAAGACAGGGAGTCAATACAGATGGTTGGCTTGGAAATCTTCTGCAAGAACTGATGCTTTTCTACAGCTGAGTCATATAGTACAGAAAATCATGTAGAGAGGTCATTGCTTGTGTGAATCAAATGACTAAGAGTATGAAAATTACAACTTCTCTCTTTTACCCCTCAAAACAGAATTTTTACTCTTTCTTTTTTTTAAGCAGTGGGTGCAGAGTATACAGAATATGTCATTTTTCTAGTTCTTTTTCCCCCAAAAAATCCTTTCCAAAGGAAACATGCAATATGATGTTTTACATTTTACAACAGTATTTTTTTTAATTGGCCACTTCCACCTTTTTTTTTTAAAGTTATTCACATAATAATGTATAGGTTATGAAATAATGTGCAAGATTATTTCAGAGATCACTAGATTTATCCAAAGTATGTGTCCAGGTTTGCCTTTAGGTAAAGGCATATATATGAGGCAACATCTCTGCAGTTTCCGAGTAAGGCATTGACATACCAAAAATGGGGTACAAAGAATGAAGGGACTGACCCAGATACAGTCACAAGTTATGCCCACAGGAGTAAATGAAATATGCTTGAGGATATTTCAATGGAAACAAGTATTTATTCAAGCCAATTCAGTCACAGATGGACAGTAGAGTTAGATGAATAACAGAGTTTTCTGTAGAGGTTGGGTCTTATTCTGGAACTGTACATCATATTGTTGAGCCTCTGTTTTCATCCTAGGTCTAAACTCTTTGACTGTCCACCTTGTCCAACTCTTGTAATGCCTTTACAAAAATCCCTTCATGGATGAATAGGGTGGTATCCTGCAAGTGTCTATCCTCTCTAATCTCTTTCCAAACACTTCTACAGACAGTTTTCAGGCAGTTCAGAGGAAATTAAGGACCTTTTTATAGGAGCTGAGTCTGAACCATAAAATCATCTTCTACCTGCTCACTGTCTGCTGAGTGACTGCTAAAGGTGTGATGCTTATTTTGGTTCTGGGTCACTACTGGTGAATCTTTCAAAGCCATGAAACTGACCTTCTGTTGCCACTGGAAAGGCAGGTAGAATTGGACTGAATAATAATAATAATGAAGAGCATTTTGTAAAGACTTTCCTTTTCTTAGCTGGAGAAATGGGGTTATTCATCGCACTGGTTTAATTTATTCAAAATTCATGTTTCTATATTCATTTTCTTAATTTCTAGCCCAAAAGAGAGGCACTGTTATGCTTGTATGTAAGAAATGACAATGATTGATACATCTTGGAGAGAACTGTAACTTTCCAGTGATCCTCTGGTCTTTTCTTAATTTACATAATTTATGAAACTGTAAGGAAAATCACATTTATTCTAGTTTGGCTGGTCTCATTACGGTTTATTTTCTCCTTTTAATTTAGGGAATATGTTGACCTACTTCTTTGATTAGATAACCTAAATTCTTTTCCCCTCCTCTAATTCTGGATAACTAGTGAATCCCTTAAATTTATTTTTCAATAAGTTAAACTAGGGTGGTAGAGTCTTCTATGTATCTGAGATGCTGATGGTATAGAGATGTCTTCAGATAGTATTTTATAGCTGTATTATATGTAATGTGCCAATTTGGATTGTTAGGCTTCAGAGAAATACCTATAATACCTATATCATACTATGAGTATGATATACAATAGTGTGTGAAAACTGTAATCTACTTCTCCTGTTGAAGAGAATCTACACATGGGACAATCCTCTCATCAATATCCCATAATTGAGAAAAATGGGCACTTCTTAGAAGTGATTCACCTGGCCTATTTTAAATGTCTGCTTTAGGAAGAGGTTAATAATGCCCTGCTAGGATTTATTTCTCTCTAGTGCCAACATAACTGTATTATTTCAGAGACAGACCCCTGCACAGTAAACATCAGCATTATATCAGACTCTTTATATATAATACTCTCAAATACTTTATATTATTTCTTATCTGGAACTGCAGTGTCCATAAGTGTTGTACAAGCCTGGGGTACCATTTGTCTCCAAACTGGTGCTGGGCTTGGGGCTTTGTGCCGTGGCTGTGCCAGAAAAGAAGAAGATTATGAGTGTCTGAAAGTAGTCCAAATGCCCAGATTGCATGTGGGCCTAGTGACTGCCTTGTGTCTATTTTGCAGTCTTTTGTCTGTCTTTATTGCTACAGGCTCTCTTAAATATACTCTAAACTTGAATGTTTAACTCCACATCCTCAATTTCAAAGGGTATAATTTATGAGCCTTGTACGCTTGTGTGCAGAAAAAAATGAGTCTCCAAAGTGGAAATGCATACTTTGCAAGATAGATAAAAGCTTTATTTGTAATTTTTCAATTCAACTTAAATAAACTATGCCTCAAAGACAGGATAGCACAAGGTACAGATTTGTTACATTAAACAACACTTTATTTACAGATTTTTCTGACCAATTAGTAAATATACTGAGATGGACTTTTTTATGAACAGTTTGTCACATTCTCATATACTGTGAACTGAAGGCCACATTATTTTACCTTGGCTAAGTGTTTAACCATATAGTTGACTCCATCATTATCTAGACTATTTTTAAATCCAGATTTTTTTAGGATCTACTCAAGACAGTGTAAATGCAAATTACAATAAAACAGAACTCCCTCTTTCTCTCAACAGCCCAAGAATTATAAGTCCTTTGCTATGAAAAGCTGTAGCTCAGGGGTTTAATACTTAAAACCAACTTCATGTCAGGACTTTCTAAATATGGATTTTAGGAAGCAAATAAAATACTGGTTATCTTTTTTAAAAATAAAAGACAACGGAAGAACAAAATCAAATGTTTCATTCAATGAACAGTCACTTGAAAGTGCTGGATTAACAGCTGGACTTGATGATCTTAAGGGTTTTTTCTAGCCTAAAGGATTCTATGTTGCTATGATATTTAATGTTCAGTGCATCATCTTCCTTTTCATTACTTTTCTTTTTTCTTTTTAATGAGCATTTCTGTTTGGAACTTTCTGTATTTCAAAGTCTTCTAATTATCCTTACTCATAATTTCAGCAAAATTAGCCTCTATCAAAAGCAGTAAGATTAAACAGTTTATCAGAGAAGATCCTTTGGACCCTGGTATTTTTCTTAGTGTCCAAATTACATTATATTATGCAACATATTTTTGTTCTGAGGAAAAAGCAAGACATTTTTTGTGTTGGAAATAACAGTAAGAGAGGCCAGAGTCAAGGGAGAGGGCCATACCATAAACTTATACTCTTCTGGTGAATGTGATCATCCTTAGAAAATTAGAGAGAGATGTGAACATGGCTCATGATCCAAAAGAAAAACATATAATTATAAATAAATTTCAGCATTATCTTTCCTAATATGATGGTTTAGTGAAAAAGGAATAAACAGCATCCTGACACCTCAAATACATAATGGAAGAAATTTATTCCTCTCCAGTACTACAAGCAAATATATAGTCAGAAATTTCATATCCTTTTTGTTAGCAACCATTTAAGTTTCCACATATATTTAAACAGTGCAGGTGACTGGATGATGGACAGCAACCTCATTCTTTTGTGCATCAGGCTCCCTTGTGAGCACTGATGCCATGTAGGTGCTGAAATTTGATTAAAATGCCTATTAAGAAGATATCTCTAAAAATACCTTGTCTTCCGTGGGTGGGTATTTAATTTATTTTTAAAATGTTGGTTTAGCTGTGCAAAGTAGAACTTTCTTCTTTAGAAAGATGCATATGAATGAAATCCTCTCCTTTTGTTTTCTAGTGAAAGCATACTGCTGATAATGCTTTTAACTCAGATTTTTTCATTAGCCTATTGCCATCAGCAGAAATTTCACAGCAACTTCTGAGTCACCCAGTTCAACCCTGCGCCACAGACAAACTGATCAAACTACTATAAATGTATGATGTTCTGTTTAAAACAAGCTGCATTAAGTGTTTTGCATTACACTTTAGGAAAAGGAGGTTTAGAGCCTCACTTTTGGACTACTGAAAGACTCCTTTTTCTAAATTCATATGTCAACTTACTAAGGGTCCCCAGACATGTTGCATATTTTAAAGCTACTCCTTACCTTGGTTTACCTTGCCCCTGGATGTGCAGCAAGCACTGATGTGACTGATTGGACTTACGTGGCAAGGTTTTGGTGGGTGGTTGCAGGGGTGGCTCCTGTGAGAAGACACGAGGGGCTTGAAGACAGACCCGCTGCTGGCCAGGGCTGAGTCCATCAGCGATGCTGGCAGAACCTTGTATGTTATAATGTACGTAAGAAAGGATGAAAAACTCTGGAAGAAAGGAGTTAGAAAATGTGAAAAAAGCAACTCCACAGAAGGAGAAGGAGGACGTACATCAGGTGCCAGAGCAGACACTCCCCTGAGGGCCGTGGTGAAAGCCATGGTGAGGCAGCTGTACCTCTGCAGTCCGTGGAGGATCCCTCACCAGAGCAGGTGGATCTGTCCTCAAAGAAACTGCAGCTTGTGAGAGCCTGCACTAGACAAGGCTTCTGACAGGACCTGTTGACCAATGGAGAAGGGAGCCCATGCTGGAGCAGCTGTTCCTGAAAGACTGCACCCTGTGCAAGGGAGCCATGCTGGAGCAGGTCATGAAGAACTGCATCCCGTGGGAAGGACTCACACTGGATGAGTACATAGTCTCCCATGAAATCAGGGGAGGAGTGGGAGGAGGAAGAAGCAGCCGACACAAAGTGTTACAAACTGACCACAATCCCTGATCTCTGTTCCCCTGCACTTCTCACATGGAGAAGGCAGAAGAATTGGGAATGAGGTTGGACCTGGGACAAAGCGAGCAGAGGAGGGAAGATGTTTTACAATTATTCTTGTTTCTCATTATCCTGTTCTGTTTGATTGGTAATCAACTAAGTTAATTTCTCCAAGTTGAGTCTGTTTTGCCCATGATGGTAATTGTTGAGTGACCTCCCTGTACATATCCTGACCCATGAATTTTTGTGTCTTATTTTCTCCCCTATCCTGTGGATGGAATGGGAGCGACAGAGCAGCTTGAAGAGCTCTTGCCAAGGTCAACCCACCCCAGTTCTTTGTGTTGCACAAAAGGGAACGTTTGGAATTTAATATATGAAGAGTAATTGAGAAAGGTTACGAGCAAAACATGGACTGAACAATACTAGAGGGCAAAATCATTGTAGGCAATTTTATTTGCAGCTGTGGTGAAGGGATTAGGGGTGAAGTGTGTGTAAATTGTCTGTATTTTTCAGTGTTGAAATGTTGCTTTAATTTTTTTTGTTTGTTTGTAGAAACTGAGGTCCTTAAAGAATGTATGATTTAATCTAAATTTAATTAATTGTTGGCAGCGGACCGCCAGCAGGCAACAGGTGCTGAAATACCTTTGCCAGTCCATGAAGAAAGTTAAGCACTTCCAAAATGCCCTCCTGTTTTAGGCCTTTTTTAGGCACCTAGGCTAGTGTAATTTTCTTTGTAGGCTTTTTGTTCCAATTCCTTTAGGCTTTTATTTACCTTTATGGCTCTTTTTTGAGATACTGCCTTCTACAGATCTGCTCTGCAACACACATATATATATATATATATATATATATATATTTCCTTTAAGTTCTCAGGAGTCACATTCAGCTGGAAGTAGCATTATAAAATCGATATTGTTGTATGCAAGTTATCTCTTTGTTATAAATAAAAACTTGGTTTTATACCTTAAAGAAAACATCATTTCTTCATCCACAGATAACCATAGTGTTGATCTTTATTACTGAAAATGTATGTTTCTTTTCCTTGAGCCAGTTTTGGCATCTTGATTGTGAAAAGAGATTTTTCCTTACTAAATCTAATTTACTGAAATATCAGAACTTATTCCATCAGCTTCTGATCAGTCCTAATTAATGATTACTTTTAAAATGTGGCTCAAAATGTAGGTTCAAAATGTAATTTAAAATGTAGTGCTCTCTTCTTTGAAAAATCTTTCCTAAGTTGTACCTGCATTCTGGTTTTTTTGATCACTATCCTGAATGACTGTAGATTTATCAGCACCATAGTTTGTTTAACATTGTAAGTATTTTTTCTTCAGCAAAAGCTGAAAGTTTGCACTACTAACTAAACTTGAAAGTAGATTCGTGATTTCTCCAGCACATCTTTTTTCATCCCATAGATTAGTGTTTAATTGGAGAGATGATTGTAAAACAGAGCACATTAAGAAAATTTAATCTCTGGGTTCTAATATATTAAAGTTCAAGACAAGTTCTCTGCAACAGTGCATAAAAACTGCAGAAAAATAAAAGACTTAAAAAGCCCACAAAGTATTTTCCCATGATCAAGATAAAAGTCTGTATGTGATTTTGGACTTGCTATTTCCTTAAAAAAAGGAATTATCAAAGTTACAGATGTTGATTGGAATTCTGACCACAACAAAAGTTCTGCTGGAACCATTTTTTTGCAGGTGCCTTTAGTGGGATCTCTTTTTTTTAAATTTTCCTCATTGGCAATAGCTATCTATAATTTTTTTCGATCTCTCCTGACATTTTTGCTCTCAGCTTGGTCCCAACACTCCCACTGCACCTGCAGTGCTAGTACTTTATTGTCATGCAGAATTCCAGCTAAATTACGGGAGTCCTGCATTGAAGCAAAGACCCTTTCTAATGAAACCCTCTCAGCTCTCTCAGACAATACTTGTTAATAGCCAGGAGTTAGAGCAGACCAGGAACAAATTCTAAGAGGCAGTTAACTACTTTTTTTACTACTGGAATCTGTTTTGACTGTGTTTAATTTGTTGTATACACATATCCTTAATATCTCATGGCATGGTCTCCATTTGTGGAATACCTAAAAGTTAAGTGCTGACTTGGAATCAGCAGTGATCCAGGGGCTTCAGGGGTGGTGTGACACAAATGTCATGCTTACATTAGCACTGAGCAAGGGTGTGGGTGGGATTTGTGCCAGCTGGGTGGGGCCATCTTGTCTTGGCTGCTCGCTCTCTGCAGTGTATTACCACTGATAGCTGCAGGTGACTTATCTCACAGAAACATTCATATCACAGCCCTCGAGACAGACAGGACAGAAATAGTTCAGTGTTTCTGCCCCAGTAAGCGCCTTAGGTACTGAGATAAGTAAAAAGGGGATGATGTCCTCGTATTGCGTAAGCAGCAATAACAATAAAGAAAACCTTCTTTTGCATTTTTCTCACAAAGGTGTGAACCCAGTAACATGAAGAAAACCTTTCACATTACAGTACCTGAGGTCAAATCTGCATATTTATCCATGCTTCATGTCATGTCCATCCTCCCTCCTTTCTACTCAGTGTGTCTCCTAACATCATCAGCTACCATTTCATCAGCTCCTGCCACCACTCGTTCCTGATCCCTTTTCTAGTTCTCCTGGGAAGAGGACCTCCCAACAGCCATCCTCTGCCTTGATTTCCCTGTAACATGATGTGGTTAACTTCACCAGAAAGCAAAACATGGACTGTTTCAAGCAGCCTGTAAAGACTGATCATGAAAAAGTGCATCGGGAAACTGTAAAAATCTTTATGAGGTTATGCCATATATGTAAAATGAGGTGAACAGGAACAGAGAATAGAGCCCCAAAGGAAAAGCAGTGCTGTAACTGGCTGTGCTGTATTTGCAAAAGAATTGTGCTCACTGTGAGTAGAAATGCAAAAGGCTTTCCTTCTTAATACATTTAGAGAAATTACATTGTAATGATGAAAATCTAAACAAAGATAAATACAGAAGTTTTATATCAACTTTTATTTCAGTGGTAATACTAGCCTGGCTATTACTGGAATTGTCAGCTGAAAACTGAGGACACTGATTTTTCAGTATAGCATATTTTAGTGGATATCCTGCATTAGAAATAGAAAGGAAAAGCTGTGAAAACATATTTTCAGCATCTAGTTGCACCAATTAGGAATTGTATTTAGTTCTGTAACTATGATTTTACAGATGAGATTAACTGCTTCTGTGTATTCAATTCCAACATAAATGCTAAAAGGCTGTATAAGCAAGTGCCTGTCATTTCTCTGACTAGTTTATTCTTCATGGAAAGCTTCTTCCTAAGTTTTGTGTAAAGATGAACTGACATTAAAAAAAGAAAAACAAGTTTCAGAAATTATTTTAAACAAAGAATTCAAAACAAAACTACTTAACTAAGTCTTACATTTTGAATGAGGTCATTGTGTGAAATCTTCTTTTATTCATAACATGACTAGAAAAATAATTAGGATTTTATCATATTTATCATTTGACTTTAAAAAGTACTGAGTTTCTGCATACTGGATTTTTTACATACCTATAGCAACTCAATAATTTTTGGTTTGGGCACAGAGATGTCTTCCTTGCAATCCTCCCTTCCTCTGGAGACAGTAGCAGTTCCTTATTTAAAATTGGGCCTGGCAGAACACTGTATTCATGCGTGTGGAGAAAGGTCAGACTAAAACACCCCATTGTTACAGAGGCTGCCACTGGCCCAGAGATGAAAAAGCCTTTGAGGTAAACTGAGGTATGAAAAGTAAAAACTTGTTCCCTTTGGCCTCTGTGACTACACCTCTCTTGGAGTGTGTGATGTTCTTGGGGTCTGTACCCCCTGTTCCAGTGCAGTTCAGTGGTATCCTATGCTGCACACCTGGATGTGAGTGTGTGTGTCTCTCCCTGTGTCACCAACTGGGCACAGCAGTAGTATTTCTTCCACAGAACACCAAACGTTTCACAGGTTTCATTCATATCACATTTGCAAGTGGTGCTGTGAGATACAGATCCAAAGAAGTCCAGTTTATATAAATTTGTTATGCAGAGATGAGCTTTTCTGCCTGACTGACCCCTGATGCCAGGCTTGCACAACTGTTTCACAATGGGACACCAGCAGAAACTCCCTTCTTTCACCAGCCTGTTCCCACAAGACTGATATTCTTGAGAACATCTTCTGTCATTCTTGCGTGAAACATATTTCTCATGACTTTTAATTTAGATAGCCTTTGATTATAAAGGATCTGATTTCTGGAACAAAGAAGAATGTGAAACTTAGAATCCTTAGAATCACAGAACCCAGATCACAGAGATAACAACTAGCTCTATAGCCATTGGACCTAGCAGAGCTGGGCCTCTGGCAGATTTGTAACTTAGAGTTAAAATACTTCATATCTGCTACGGTGTGAACTAGATCAAAGCCTTCACTGCAGCTGGAGTCATCATGACTTTTCTGTTTCAAGAATAACATCAGATTTTTCACCCTGCTGCTTTTAGAGTGCCACAGATAACATGTAAGAGAAAAAATAAACTCTTCCTTCTGGTTCTGAGTCTTTCAAATAGAAGTTTTTTTCATTTATTTCATAACTTTATGTCACTTGCCAATCTTCCATCACCTGCCTTCTTATCCAAAGTGTGGATGATAAACAGGCAGAATTCTCACATTGTGACAGGCATGGATTTTGATTCTACTCTGTCAGCCAAGCTTCTCATATCAAGTATATAATTTTTCATTGCTGAAACTGAGAACACTTCAAAAATATGAATGATGCAAGCAGTTCATGAAAAGCTGCTGGACAAGTTCCTGAAATATGCATAACCATATAAAAGAATTTCATAAAGGTATTAATAAAATTATTATGCCTGGTAGATATGCTTCACTGTAGTGCAGAAGTTTTTGACTGTGTGCATTCCCATGTTTGTGAAAATGGAGTGAGAAGGGCAGGCTTAAGTCAGGTGACATGAAGAGTGAACCTATCTGTAATAGCAGAGGGACTCTTGCAGAGCATTTGGCTAATGTGGCAAGGTTTTGGTAGCCGGGGAATTGCAGGGGTGGCCCCTATGAGAACAGACCAGGGCCTCTGTCGGTCACAGCCAGTGCCAGCCCACTCCACCTGACCCACCACAGGACACGGCTGAGCCCGTTAGTGAGGCTGATGGCACTGCTGCAAGAACATATTTAAGAGAGGGTGGAAACCCTGTACAGCAGCTGTGAGAGGAGTGAGAAAAATATGAAAGAACCTTGCAGATGTCAAGGTCAGAGAAGGAGGAGAAGGTGATCCAGGCACCAGAGCAGAGATCACCCCACAGCTTTTGGAGAACAATGTTGGAGGAGATGTCCACACTTCAGTCTGTGGAGGACCCCATGCTGCAGCAGGTGGATACGCCCTGAAAAATGGTGCATCCCATGAAAAGAGCATGCAGGAGCATGGAGAGGAGCCCACAAAGAAACAGGTTTTCTGTCATGATCTGTGGCCCACGGGGAACTCACACTAGAGCAATACATGAAGGATTGTCTCCAGTGGGGAGGACCTCACACTGGAGCAGGGGAAAAATATGAGAAAAAAAGAACAGCAGAGAGGAGATGCAGGGACCACAGCCTCCCTTCCCCATCCCACTATGCCACTCTGCATAGTGCATGGAAGAGTTAAGGCACAAAGGAGTGAAGTTGAGCCTGGGAAAAAGTGGGTGTTAGAAGGAAGATTCTTTAGTTTTGTCTTTGCTTTTCACTATCCTACACTGTTTTTAATTGGCAATAAGTTAAATTAATCTTCCCCAAGTTGTGTCTGTTTTGCCCATGATGGTAATTATTAAGTGATCTCTCTGTCTTTATCTCAACGTATGAGATTTTTTTATCTTATTTTCTCCCCTCCATCCTGCTGAGCAGGGAGAGGGATACAGTAACTGGATGGGTGTCTGGCAGCAAGACACGGCCAAGTCCAGTACACAGAGACAATCATGAGTTAGTGAAATAAATAAGTTTTGATCTCTTCCTCCTCTTCAGGAATCATTGCCATAATTTGGTCATCATCTTGTCCCTGTTCAGACCTGTGCATCTACACATGTGTAGCATATTTAGGAAATGCTGAGGGTTTCCAAAAAGAGATGAAGTTTCTCAACACTGTGACCCCTTGGAAACAGGTGTCTAAACTGTGACCTCTGTCAAGGATGCTTGGATTACTACTTAAGGACAATTTATAGTGGTACAGAAAATGGGGTAGCTGCACAGTCATTATATCTGAATTGGTGGTTATATGCCAGTGGGAGGGAAGTCAAATCCTCTGAGTAAAACCAGCTGGGTGCAGTTTTGAAATGTGTTCTCAAACAGAAGTGCTGACATAAGGCAAATTTCACAAGTAGACCTAACTGTAGGATTAACTCTCACTCGTGATGGATGCAATCTCAAAGCAAAAAAAAATTAAAGAAATAGAAATGGAGATAAATGTCAAGACAACAAATTTTCTTTTATTCTATAGTTCTTATCATTATTGTCCCTGAAGAGATGTGAGAAACCTTACATCTTAAATGTGCAAACACTGATCTACTTTCAGGAATCTTGACAGGAAGATATGTCTGCACTTTTCTAAACATAACCAAAGCTCGTATTCTTAGCTTTTTCCTTCTTATCACCTAATTCCCAGTTGGTTTCATCTCCTGTCTGCTCTGACTGCTGCAATCCTCACAGTTTTAGCACAAGAAGAGTCATACTTCCCTCTGCTTCATAAGGGTGGACAAAAGCCTGTCAACAGCCCATAAAAACTAAATAAAAATGAATCAAGCTTTTAAACGAAATTTTTCACAGATTTCATACTCATTTAAGTGTTTCCAAATGCAAATGTATTTGAGAATGAAAAAGAAAATCTGACTGAAATATGCCTCACTTAGGATTTTATTTTTGTTGGTTTGAAGTGAAAATGAGTCCTTGCAGGTGCAAGGACATAATTATTTTATTCAAGTTTCTGCAAGTATCCCAGGTCTTTCTCTGCAAAGTTGCTTCTCATCAGATGGATGCCAGTCTGCTTTGTTGCATGGAGTTATTATAAAAGGCATGTAAGTAACAAAGCTCTGTGTGTTACTTTTTTATTGTGAGGTTGATCAAACACTGGCATAGGTTGCCCAGAGATGTTTTGAAATCTCCCTGCTTAGAGATATTTAGAAACCATCTAGACATGGTCCTGGGCCAAGTATCCCTGTTTGAGCAAGTGGGTTGGACCAGATGACCTCCAGAGTCTCCTTCCAACCTCATCAATTTCAATTTCAAAACTCTGAACTGCTCAGAGCTTGAGAGATTTGATCTGCTGGATAGGCACTATTTCTGTATCAGCGGTATGTGATTACTGAAAAGAAGTGTAAGTAACCTCATATTTGTGTGGCAAGACTATTCTTTGTTAAGAGAGGGATCCTTGATCACCAGGCTCTGAGCCATGTGCTTCTGTCAGTAGCTTTCACTCTGCTAGTGTATGTTTCATCTGCACTTTCAGGACATTTTTCAAGATTAGTAAATTGATTTTTGTATAAATGCAGCTTCACATTTAGCAGTGCTTCAATGCAAATACTCCTTAGGTGCCTGAAAATTCAAATCTTAAATGACTTGAAAATCATGTGAAGAAAATGATCATGAGCTAGTCAAATATTTTTCTCATTTTTGTTTCCATTTCAACCACAGTAACACCTCTTTCTTTCCCAGTTAGAACCCTAGTTTGGCTTTGTTAGAGAAAAACACTTCCACATTGCCATTACAGGATCTGCTTCTACTGCTTGCTAATCATGTTCTAACATAAACTGTGCATAACTAATCATAATTTTAGATAACTATCATTTACTTTTAACCAGGGGAGTTCTGAAACACCTGTTTTAATATTCCCAAGTTATAATTTTGTTTTTCTCTACAGCTGTTGAAACAATACCTCCCAGTTTTATAGTGGAAATGAAGTTTTATTTTGGATGTGTGCGTGTGAACTAAAAATAAGTTTTTGAAGATGAGTAGAATGATCATTTCTGTTAATTCATGCAAACAAGAAATTTTTGGATAAACCACTAAAAAAATCCAGGGAAATTTATCCATGTGTTAGAAATCATTGTACCATTACAAAAAGAGCATTTAATTTTCATTGTTTATAAATTCCAGCCAGATTCCAAACCTATGAATTCACAGCTGTGGGAAGCTGCATTTTTGTGACCTCCCAGGTCACCAGGAGTTAGGAGGAGTGGTATTGCTCTGATTTCACAGTGCTGACTAATTAGAAATCAATTACTAACCGAATAAAAGTCTCCCCCATCAGACTCAGACTGAGTCAATGCAGTTGGCCGAGTGATTTTTGAAGGCAGAGATGACAACAGCTTTCCCAGGAGTCTCCCTGGCCTTTATGGTAGGTGTGTGGCCCCTAAACCTGGCTGCCCAGTGCTTGCTATGCTGTCACTTGTCCACAGGCTTGCTCTGAGTACACTGGTCATACATGACATCTTTTTCTGGAAAGCATCCTTCAGCAGGACAAGAGGGTTCTGTTTACAGATAGCATGGGATTTAACACTGAAGTCAGTGAGGGAGGTTTGAAATAGTGGAAAACAACAACAACAAATATTTAAGCAGAGCTGTGTATCTGTTTCATTACACATTGTTTTATTCTGGTATTTAACCTTTGGTCACTCTGATGAGTCTTACTTGGTCCCTGTATCCATCATACTGTCAGACAGGGAACATCACCAGGAGCATAATGATGTTCCCAGTGCCATCCCAAATCTCAGTATTCCCTGTCTTTATAGTGTGTTAGTCACATGATTCATTATTGAGTATTGCACATCTAACTCTGTGGTTTGATAGTTACATTTCATTTAAAGGGAATTAGGAATGGAAATACAAGGGAAAACCCCAGGTATCTCAGCTCTTTTTTTCGAACTGCATCTGGCCCTTTTTCTTCTAAAGGTAACATCTCACTGCAATGCAATGTGGGTCAGGATTCTCTGGTTGCAAATGTCCAGAGAAGCTGGACTTTTTTTTAAACGAACCCTTTTTTTTCTTCCTTCTGGGAAATTTTGGATTAATTTCTGTGGCAGGTTTTTACTGGATTGTTACAGTTTTTCCTGATGTCTTACCATGAGAACTTTATAGTTTAGGGTGTTATAACAGAAAAGTGAGTCAGATCCTGCCCTGTGATTATTTCATGTGTACAGGCTATGGAATAGCAAGGTTTCTGCTGGGTGGGCAGAGAGATGCTGAACATGTGGATGAATTCAATTATTTTCATCATAATGTAGTCAGTATTTTGGTATCTGGAAATGTACTAAAGAATAACAACATTCTACTATTGCAACCTTGACTACATTTTTAATAAGAAGGGTAAAAGTTGAGCTTTCAGTTCATTTCCAGCTGTTTTTTCCTATTTTGCTGTCAATATAATCCCTAAACTCATAAAACTCTCCATATGAGTCATTATTTTATGCATCTGCTTTTTATTTGGCCAGACCCACGAGATGCGGAGCACAGTGTTTTGTGTACCTGTCAGCATTTTTACTGAGGGCCTGAAAGACTGAGTCAGAGAGGGGGCTAAACCAATATATATAGCCAGAGTTCATAAATTGCAAATAATGTCCATGAACGCCTTAGAAATCTCTGTAACTGTTACACTCAACATGTGTACTAAACACACACTATTGACACATAAAAGTCTGTCACATACAAAATTGTTGCTTGCCTTACGTGTTCAATTTATTTCTGACAAATAACTCATTTGAGCAATTAGTTTTGAATCTTTACACTTCTGGTATGAGATCCTTGACTAATTTACAAGGTGAACAATTTCTGTGGAGCGTAAGCTGAAATGAGTAAGAGAAGTGAGGGACTGGAAGGATTGTGGTCTTGAATCGTTTTGGGTGTGTGTGTGTGGGGGGAAAGGGGCAGGTCGGGCCTTGCCTTTGATGAGGTGAAGCAGTGCCTCACACACCCCACCCTCCAGGCCTGTATTCCAGCCCTGCAGTGGCAGTGGCCACCAGTAGCTGGCACACCAGAGGCAATGCCCTACACCTGCCTCTGGAACCCCATTCTAGCCCCAGAGTGGCCAGATGACTGGAAGTCCCACCTGGGAAGGGCCCAGGAAAGCCAAAAGGTGTTTAACCCAGAACATGGCAATGAGCTGGTCTTGACCCTACCTCCTCTTGAAATTTCTATCAGCTGAACACTGCTGGAACCAGACTTGTTCTTTGCTGTATCTTTTCTGTGTTTCTCTCTTCTTCTAATGTCTTCTTCTTGGAGTTTTGACTAACTTAAAATTGGATGGGCTTGGAGTCTACTAAGTTGAATGAGAAAAGTTAATGCTTTGAGAAGTGTTTTATGCGCTTTAAACTTTTGCCAAAATCCTCTGATTTTCTGAAGTTTCTAGTAAAGTTTTTTGTTGTTTTGACCTCTTGAGAATATTTGTTGGTATTTCTCCCTTGCTTCTCGCTCAGAGAACATGAACAACTGCAAGCCCTTTTTAAGAGTCTCACTGAGTGAGTTTTCTGGGGCCTTACAAATGCACCCATGCATATCTGATGAGAAGCCCATGAAGGTCAAATAATGAAGAGATAAGTGTCATTCCTTGTGGGAGACTGGAAATGTCATCAGATTAGTTATGTGATTTTGCATATATAACCTCAGCTCAAAATAGATGCATTTGAAATATCACTGGGACCCTAGAGAATTATTCTAATATCCTTCCAGCATGTGGTTTTTAACAATACATATAATTTTCACTGTTCTTAGGAAGTTTTTGTATACTAGCTAGGCAGATGTGCAAAAACCTTTTGAAGAGTCAACATTTGCATTTCCAAACAGATCATATCTCTTTATATCTCCTTCCTATCTATCTCTTCAGATAGATATACCTGAGCATGATAGTGAGGGCAATTGGATCTGGCAGTTACAGGAGTCGTTTGGTTGTTTCCTTTGTGCACAAATGATTACAGGCACTGGCAGGCAGCAGTGCTAACAGAATACAGGAGATAGATACTCTCAATGCTATGATTTTGGAAAATCAATCTCAGACACTAAATGCTTAGGACTTTCATGACATCAAACTAAATGAAAAACAGCAATTCTGATTTCTCCATAGTTGTTTCACCCATGTGGATCTCAGCCCTTCAAGTGCACACCTGCATTTAGGAGCTCTGCACAGGGGTCTACAGGCATCATCATGCATTTCCTTAGAAACAGGAGCCGTGTGTAGGCTATCCAAACTGCTCTTCCTGCACCAGGTTTCCTTGGCAGCAATGATAATGCTTAGAAGGGAGAAAAAAATGAGGCAGACAAATTCCAATACAAGAGTGAATTTCAGCAGTTTGCCTGTGAAGTCCAGGCTGCAAAAAGAACTGTTGTGCTTATTGAAATAATTTTTTTCTAAACGTCTGTATGGGCCTGAGCTTTCCTCTGTTAAGACTGACATAGAAGGTGTAGGGATGGCAGTGTGTGCCTGGCCCAGAAGAGTGTCACGCTGTCATAGGTGGCTGTGCACCACAGTGTGGTCCCAAGGGATTTGCATATCTGCAAACGCAGCATCTTCCTTTGTAGGTCCAGTGGACATGGTGGCTCTGGGGAAGCAGCTTGCATGAGGACTGAGGAGTTGTGTACTGACAGGGAGCTCAAGGAGGAGTCCAGCAATTTGTGAAGGGTAGCGCTTAAATCAGTGAGGTTTCTCTGAGGAGCAGAGGTTGACCTTCACTTTCAACCTCACGAACCCTTTCGTCACAAACCAACCTGTGCTTACCAATGTTTGTGAGATTAGGGAGGAAACAGTACAGGGCAGCTGTTTCTTGTCACTGGCTAGAAACTTATCCACAGTGCAGGTTGCTAGGGTATATCCATCCATCACGTAAATAGAAAGGTATGTCCAGCTCCTTGACAAGGCAGATTAGCCCCTGGATTGTTGTATGGTACAGAGAATCAGGAATAAATGTACCAAGCCAACTAGCCTAAAACATTTGGATATTTCTCCAGAAGATTTTATCTGAATTGTAAACTGTTTCAGAGGTATTTGAATTTAATTAAAATCTTAAATGCACACATTGCTTCATCTAGCTATCAGATAATCAGATTTTATAATTTATTTCTCAAGTAAAACACAAAATAGAAAATGTAACCTTTGTATTAGCTGCATATTTGTATGTGACTTAGGGCAGCAATACTGTCTGAAATGTCAAGTAATGAGACACCCCAGAAGAAAGAATAATGGAAGAAAGCTTGGTGACTAAGGCTACAACAGAGTTTTCTGGAAGCAGTTTCTTGCATTTGCACAGAAGAACAATGGCTTAAGGGGCTAATTTTCATTTTTATAAATGAAAGAAAATGGATTAGATATATAATGCATATATTTATACATATATATAAACACAAAATGCTCAAATTATCAATGATTTATATTAGAAACAGAATATTAACTTGAAAACAAAGCGAGATCAGAAAACTATGTAAAACAATTCATATATTCCAAAAAAAATGAAATCATTCTTACTGGTTTTTTTAGAAATCACAAAAGTTTAGTAGGAGGTCTTACCAATGTTTTTTTTATGAACTTGGGTCTTGTCCCACTGAATTCACTGAACATAGATGGCATCATTAATTTCTTCAGAATTACACAAAGACATCTTTGATAGCCATTCTAGATTTTCCATTTGCCCCTTAATAACAAATTTCTGTCCCAGACTATTGCTGCTCTTTTCATAATCACTAAACTTGCTTAAACCTCGAGGAATACTTCCAGTGTTTGAACAGGTGCCTGAACTAAGCAGCTGCTGAGCTGCATTCCTTACCAGAGATGACAGCACATGTCTGCTACAACTGAGGTCCTAGTTCAGTCAATCAGTACAGCTGCCTGAACAAGATGGGTACTACAGTCACAGAACAACCTCGTGGTCTTCATTAGATCCACTCAATAATATACTCTTCAAAAGAATTTCTTGTAAATGCATGGACTGTCTCTTGAAATACACTTTTTTGTCTCCATTTTTGTTAATCTGAATGGTTGAACAATATTAATAATGGCTTCCGTATGCATCTGTGGGGGTTGATGCATTTTGGGGTCCTGTCAAAGTCCCGGTTTTATCAGACAACTATATTGGGACATTTATTCAAAGCAAAGCTTTTAAAATCCTTTCACAATCTTTCATAAAAATGTACTAAGGAGAAAAGCAAATGCATTTACATACTGTACTTAATGTCTCCTGCTTAGATGTCTCTAGCATTATTTATTTTAATGTTTTGTCTTTTTGAATGCTAATACTAGGCAGCATAAAGGAATTGTATAGCTATTTGTCTTCAGGGTTCTATGATCCCAAGAACATAATTTATATGCACCCTGATGTGGAAGGATTACTTAAATCACCAGGAGAACTAATGAGTTGGTCTTTGAATGTCCTGTCACTCAGCCTAAACTTTAAAATCGGAAATTAGTGACATAATTTCTGTGGTACATAAAAATGGTAGAGAGGAGCTAAAGGGCAAGACTCCTTTTAGTTATAATTGCAGTAGCGTTATGATCTCTGAAAACATCTCTTTAGTCCAGAACATCCTTGATTACCATTTAGAGTCAGTGATTTGCCTCTTTTGGGCTATTTTACAGTACTGGAAAAACTATTTGTACAGCCTTGGACTAATTTTGGAAAAAGTATGTGATAATGCCTAAGCCTACAGAGTGCAATTTTTTAATATATATTAATGTTCCAAAGTGTGAAAATGGCATTATGGAGCAAAGTATAAATAAAGAACAAAATTCTTTAGACACAGATGTGATTAAAATAGGCATTCAGACATATGCAGTCAGCAGTCACAATCTTACAATATTTTGAATAAAAAAGAATTATTATGGTGCTGTACTTTGTTATTTGTTTGTTTTAATTCACAAAGTATGGGATGAAACCAAGAGTACCACCACAAGGAATAAATGGGAGACATGACCAGTCACACTCCTTTGGAATCCAGGTGTTACAGAGCTGATTCTGATCACCGACCATTACATCTTTCCAGGACATTAAATTAATGACTGTGGTGTTTCCTTATCTAGCAGCTAAAGCCTGTTGAACTAGCTTCCTTTTCTAGGGTGGTAAGGTTTTGCCAGGAAACCCCAAAATTTAATTATGACTTTGTTGAAATTTTCTGCTCCCTGTATTAAAATGTTACATGCTGATCTGCAGCTTTGCAATATAGTTTTATTTTAGACAGTAATAGTAAAATAAACAGAGACTTACTGAAGAACTGAAGTAATAATCTGTGGCACTTCAAATTAAGATTGATCACTATTCCTGTAGTCCTACTCAAATGCCCTGTTTGAGACTTTTGGCCAGTATGCTGCTTCACAAACAGAATCACAATACTGCACTGAGTACTGCGCTTCTAAGCAGTAGTCTTGAGGTTTTCTTGTGTGAAGGACATCCCACTAGCAGGACACATTTTTAGAGACAAGGTTTTTTCCTCTATGAACTTATCAGTGAAAGCAATATACAAGGCATCAGAAAACGTAGTGCATATTTTCTCCTTCTGTATCTGTCTGCTGCAGTGGTGGAAAATATATCTGATTTACTGTGGGTCAGGTATCTCTGAATACCTTTGCTACACACAGACACTTTGGGGGTGTTTATCTGTTCTTAAGATCAGCTATCCTGTAATTCTCAATACCAAATGTGGTCCTTATACATATAAATAAGGCACATGCTGTGGCATTCTTAAATGACTCCTGAGATGCTTCATCAAATTCAAGCTGGGCAGGCACATTCTTAATCAGACAGAGAACAGCCATTGGCCTCTGCCCTTCTGTGTGGATCAGGATGAGTTTCCCTGGCAGCAACCAAGCACTCTCAAAATTGCTGCTTCCCTTTTCTATCAGCTCAATTGCTTGGTCTTCACTATTATGGTGATAGGTTTTCCTCATTCTGCAGAGACACAGACGTTTCTACTTCTGTATTTCATGACTGATGAATACATGCTTCTTTCCTTAACAGATGCTGCTGCTGAAGGTTGTCAGTGAGACAGCAAAGGTAGCTTTAAGCAAGCTAGCCACGGTGGGTCATAACAAGGGTGTTTGGGCACTGGAACGGGCTACCCAGGGGAGTAGACACCTCACCAAGCCTGACAGAGTTCAAGACATTTTTAGAGTATGCTCTCAGGCCCATGGTGTGGTTTTGGGGGCTGTCCTGTGCACGGCCAGGAATTGGACTTTGATGATCCTTGTGCATCCCTTCCAACTCAGAATATTCAATAATTCTATTATAATTTTATTTCAATTGTGTCAAAGTATCAGAAACATTAAACAAAAGATTGTAACCATTTATAGGAAAATGGGAATGAAAAGCAGCCTTTATTGCCTAAATCACACCTAACAATAACAGTTCCAGCTGTCCTAAAATATCTTATTGCTAGCTTAGTCTGGCAGATTTGTGGTGCTTGAGTAGTCTCTAGAAAAGTCATGATGGGGGTGGGAAGACATCTTAGTGGATGCACGGTATGTTGCTGTTGGATTGCTATTTGTTTTCAAGCAAACAGATGACTGACAGGAAAAATATGAACTTATCCCTCTGCTCATTTCTGGTAGCTCTGTTGCTGCATTTCAGCTTACTTCAGGTTGTCTCCAGAGAGGCTGCTGCTATCTTTAGCCTGTCCCCATGGTGAAGTACTGAGTTCTGCTGCACAAAGTGGGCAGAACAAAGAACGTGCCTGTGAGAGGCTACAGCTCTGACCCTTGGCTGGTAATGCTGGTATGGGTATGGCAGAGGAGGTCTCTACAGGGAATAGCCCTCTGCAAAAGCCTCTGCCATGTCCAGAGCAATGCTGTATGATCTAAAAGCAACAAAAACGTGATGGACATTCCATGACCCACCTCCAGCATGGGGATCTTTCTGGGGCAGTAAAAAAGGGATATTTTAGTAAGACGGAAATACATCCCAGTGTCTATTGTCTGCTTCAAAAGGAAAAATTAATATACGGATAGATGCTTTTCAAGGGTCAAAAAGGTGCAAACATAGAGAGAGAACGTGAAGCACAGAACGAGCTAAAGGATCTTCTGGAAGCTTTGTATTAATTTAATACAGGCCCTGCAGAGACCCACAAGAAAGAATGTGAAGCAAAGAAGTTTAATATTTCTTGTACTGACTAAATCAAAGCCCTAGATAAAAAAAGCAGAGAACTTGGTTTTCAGTACTCAAAGTCTTTCTAGGTGGTGCAGAAGGATGACAGCAGAATGACAGGAAAGCAACAAAGACTTCAGGAGAAGTAGAGAATATTTGTATTTAAAATATTTGTTCTAATTATAGCATGAAATAAGGAATGTGGGAGGCATTCACAGCTCCTGGTAGAAGCAGGTGGGCAGAGAAGGAGGTTTTTTTCATTTTCATAAGTCTGTGAAATGGTGACTTAAAACAGGAATTGGGGTGGGCAAGCACTGCTGGAGAGTTAAGAAAAGAGCAGTTTATTGAAGGGCAGCTTTAAAATATCATCACCACTTCAAGGTATGCTGAAGTAGGGAACTCATCAAGAGAGAACAAATTACTTAACTCAAACTTCCTGCTTTATTTAAATGTAAAATTCATTTTAAGGTAAAGTAACTGGTCAGTGAAGCTGCCTCAGACTGCTGAGCACTCCTTATTAATTTTACACTCACAGTTGTTATGTGATAGAGCAGACATTACAGAGGAGTCTTTTTCTAAAGTCTCTTGAGCATAATCATATAATTTATCTTACAGAAATTGATCCTTTGGGGCTTATGGCATGCCCAGGGCCCACCAAGAAAATGCTAACTGATAACAGATACTTACAAAATATCTTTCTGAATAGTTTTGCTGCTTTTTTATGGGTTTGGTTTTGTTATTGAGGGGTGTTGGTTCCTTCCATATTCTCCATCTCTTGGTTTGGTTAAGAATCCTCATGCAGTAACAGCATACTTGTATATAGTAATATGGAACTGAGAGGTATGAGGATTTTCAGAGGAGAAGGATTCTCACAGAAACCCTAAGAAACAGTTTTCTGGTTAGTTCAATAAGGATCTCTCTCACAGTGAGCCTTTCACTGCATTGTCTTTTGGTAAGTGGTGACTTGTGAATGTGTTGAAGGAAGGATTGAAGCATGTGAGGCAGAGCTTTGAAGGAACAATTGGGGAAAACAGCCAGTGAAAATGCTGATTACAGTTGTTACGATTCTTTCTGCAGTGCTCTTAATCAGCTTTCTTCATAAAGATGTGCTCAGATTTATAGTCTTGGGTCTTTCTGTACTTCTTGAAAGTCAGTATGTGGTATAACCAAAGAAACCCAGAGTGTGGGCAAACAAAGTACTGGGAAATACTTCTGTTGTTTCCAAAAAATGGTGACATCAGGGAAGACAGGTAAGATATAAAGACTTATTAATTCTGATATTAGATTTCTGTGTGGCTAATTAGCTGATATTGACTCAAAATGAATACATTTTTTATGTAAGTTCTCCTGCAGTGTGATCAGGCTTAAAACCGAAATGTTTTTCATTCCACCTTAGATGTCTGGGAATCTTTTCTTGCTGGGATAAGGTTAGCTCGAAGAAGAAAAATGGTGCATAAAAGTCTACATGGAAAATTTTAATGGACAGAATCTGCCCATTAGAAATATGCATTTCCTCCCCAGCAGAATGTTTCTCTTCAGAGAACAGTAATTTTATAACATATCATCAATACCTTTTCCTGAATGTTTAGATTTGACAGGCCCCTTGACAAAGGATTGATTTGCCTGTGCTGAACCATATATTTACTATGAATGACGATTAAATCCTAGGAAAATGCTTCATCTAATTTGTTTAATTAGCAGGCTTTATATAGTGCAGTTTACAGCTACTGAGCTCATTAATTCTCATACATTTTGTTTCCTTTTTTTCTGGTTCTATATGCTAAAATAAAGAGAAGTTTTATTCACCTTGATGGTTTCCATCTAGCTTTTCTTTTTTTTATGCTTCAGCAGATCCATTAAGACACTACATGCTGTACAAGGAAATTTTTCAGAGATGCTGAAAAATTTCTCAGGCCTGAATCCTTGATAGCACTTAGATCTGTCAGAGCTCAGCATGAGTTATGTACTTAGTGCCTTAGACTGTCTGGGTCTCAGCCCTTTCTGTGATAAAATTTTCCAGTGCTGTAGCAAATAGTAATAATCACTCACAAAAAAAACCAAAAAAAAAAAACAACACGATAGTGGCAGCAGAACAGAGAGAAAAGTAAACTAGTCAGTAGGCAGGCATTGGTCTTTGCTGTAATGGTAGCTACTTTTATGTGTTTTCATGTGTATTTAATATAGGCAGTGGTGTGTGCTTGCTTTTCACCTATTTTTACAAAGGCATAAATGAAAATATTGTGAAGACAAGTATTTCTAGACCACTTTCACTTCTATGTTTTAAAGTATTGGCACAACACTTACATATTTCAGAAGAATTTCACTTTCTCTTCCAGAAAGTATCTTTCAGAAGAACAAATTCCAGCAGATGCAAACCTGGAACATCCATCTGGAAGATGAATATATATTTTTGTCAGGTGTACAAACAAAGAAATGTTCAGCTTAGCAAATTCTGTGAAATTAAATTTATCTTCTCTGAAAGCTCAAGATGTATCTCATAAATCTGTGAAACTGTAATGTTGAAAAGCTTGTCATATCTGGAGTTAATTGAAAGAACCTAGCTAGGAAGTTACAGAAGCCAATACTCTACAAATATTTCTTATAATATTTTCAATTATACCCTAGTTATGCCATGATTTCAGTTTGCCATGAATATGAAAACTAAGTCAAAATGGTTAAAAAGAGAAACTAAGAACCTGTATATAATTTTGGATGTGCACAGTTGAAATAATGTATTAAATGTGTGTACCTGTAATGTCCTTATGTAAAGCTTGTGTTTTCTCTATGTCCTTTTCTCTCAAGCAGTATTTCAATGTCCCCCCAAGCACCTTTTTTTCTCCAGATATATCATCATCATCATCATCATCATCATCATCATCATCATCATCATCATCATCATCATCATCACTTAAATTAATGACAATGAACAAAAATGTTTTGATCTAGCTTTGATGGGATGTCTCCAGTTGACTGGAAATTAGCAAATGTAATGTCCATCTATAGGAAGGGTCAGAAGGATGATTGGGGGAAATACAAGCCTGTCAGCCTGACCTCAGCACCAGGGAAAGGTCATGGAGCAGATCATCCCAAATGCCATCATGTGGCATGTGCAGGACAACCAGGGGATCAGGCCCAATCAGCACAGGAGTGAAAGGCAAGTCTTGCTTGACCAACCTGATCTCCTTCTGTGACAGGGTGACACACTTAGAGGATGAGGAACAGGCTGTTGGTGGTGTCTACCTAGACATCAATAAAACCTTTGACTTTGTCTCACACAGCATTGTCCTGGAGAAGCTCGAAAAGAAGGCTTGGAGAAGTGTGCTCTTCACTGGATAAAAACCATTTTGGATGGTTGGGCCCAGAGAGTGGTGGTGAGTGGAGTTACATCCAGGTGGCAGCTGGTGACCCCAGAGCTCAATACTGGGACCAGTCCAGTTTAACAACTCTACCAATGATTTGGGTAAGTGGATCAAGTTCACCATCAGTCATTTTGTAGAGGACACCAAGCTGGTTGAGACAGTTGATCTGCTGGAAGGCAGGCTCTACCAAGAGATCCTGATGCGCGAGCACGGGACCCTCGTACAACGAATCAATGTGATTTTGCAAGAGTCCGTTTATTGTTTACATTACTCCATTCTTATGCATTTCTACAACTGTAGTTCACGCGATCACGCACAACCCGATTGGGTCTCCCGCATTGTCCACGCGCTGTGCATGCACCCTTCAGGACACCTGATTGGTCTCAGTCCAGGATGGTGCAGTCCCTCTTCACCTGTTTTTGTTATTCTCTCTTCCAACGTCTTCATTCCCAATTTAGAACTGCTTGCATTCCTCAGGCCCTGATAAGGGTGCTGAAGATAACTTGGCTGGGGCACCTGACAGGGTTCTCATGCCTTACAACATCCTGACACACTGCATCACTGGGCTGAGGCCAACCGTATGAGGTTTAACAAGGCCAAGTTCCAGGTCCTGCACTTGGGTCACAGCAACCCCGGACAGAGCTACAGGCTGGGGGAAGAGGGGCTGGAAATCCACTCAGTGGACAAGGACCTGGGAATGCTGTTCAACAGGAGCTGAACATGACCCAGAGTGTGCCCAGGTGGCCAAGAAGGCTAATGGCATCCTGGCCTGTATCAGCAATAGTGTGGCCAGCAGGACCATGGCAGTGATTGCCCCCCATACTTGGCATTGGTGAGGCAACACCTCAAATCCTGTGTTCAGTTTTGTGTCCTTCACTACAAGAAGGACATTGAGGGGCTGGAGCAAGTCCAGAGAAGGGCAACTGATCTGGTGAAGGGTCTGGAGCACAAGTCCAGACCCTTCACCAGGGTGATAATAAGGAGTGACTGAGGGAGCTGGGGGTGTTTTGCCTAGAGAAAAGAAGGCTCAGGAGGATCCATTTTGCTCTCTACCTGAAAGGAAATAAATATCAATGTAATAACAAGGTTGGATTAGAAGTATAAACAAGTGAAATAACTGCCAGATATCGGCAGCTCTTTGTTCTTACTGAATTCCAGAGTTTTCACAGGTTTCTCATTCCCTTTAATGTAGTATTCAAGTATTGAGAGCTGCTGACCTGAAAACCTGTATTAAAGTGGTTTGAGCATCTGACTGTTATGCATATCCCTTAATGTTGCTGTCATGGAACCTGAAGTCTTAAAGAGTCAAGACAAGTCCCATAGACTTCCTGTGATTTTTTTAATGAAATGTAATGAGAATACCTCAACAATATTCTTGACTGCATGGTGTCTATTTACATTTGACATCTAGAGTTGGGCTGTTTGATCAACAACTCTCTACTACGCTAAACTTTCCAAAACTCTTGTCACTCTGAAAATTGCTTCTTTTTAGTCCATACAAACAGAAACTGGGGTTTGTGGGATGGTGCATAACCTATATCAACTTTCAGAGAGATTATGTAAAAGCTTATTCTTTCACTGCAGATTGTATGTGCTATAACATCTCTTTGCCCTGTGCAGACTCATACTTCTTTAAACTTGTGGTTGGTTTGAAACTCCTGCAGAGGGCTTACCTAAGTTTAAATAGGATGAAGAAAAATCTCTCTGAGGGCGCATTTTCAGTATGATAGAAGAGGTAATCATTCTCATCCTATTAACATCTAACAGGATTGTTTATAAAACCACTCCCCTATCTCCCCATTGCTTTAAAAGTGCCTAGAGGACTGCCCTTAAATATCGTGAGACTTAATCCTACTCCCAGACAAAAGAAGCAGGATTTTAGCCACAGTCTATAAGCAGAATGAGTGTAGCTCATGGAGGTGAGGTAATTGCAGGCATGGGGAAATATTTGGCTGCGTTTTAAAAATAAATCTAAATGTGGAAATCCTTAATATTCCTATCACCTGAATTCACATGGTCAACTTTGTACCTGATAAGGAGAACCAGCCAGTGGGCTTTCATCAGGACTAAACTTAGAGATTGATTTTATTTTAGGATTGGTAAATACTTTTTTTTACCATGTCTATGTATCAAGAGTAGGATATAACCACCAAGCTAGGGTGTCATAGTGGAGTGCCCTCGATAGCATTCATTTCAGAGCTTACTGACCAGTGCCCTCATATTACTCTTTTTCTATTTCTGCTCCGTTTTTTTGTTGTTGTTGGTTTGGATTTTTTGAATTCTTTTGCACTTGTATACACAATAGCTCAAGATAAAATTTCAGCCAGTAGATGTTTAGACAGCTTTAAAACATAGTAAAATGAGACTCATTTTCCCCATTCTGTTGCATAGTACACCAGCATATTGCATTTAATTTTTCAAAGCAATTATTTTGGAGAGATTTTAGGATGCTTTTTTATCTGGTGTGGTGAGTTGACCCTGGCTGCATGGCAGGTGCCCACCAAAGTCACTGAATCACTTCTCCTCAGCTGTACAGGAGAGAGAAATTATAAGAAAAGGCTCATGGGTCAAGATAAGGGCAGGGAGAGATCACTCACAGATTACTGTCACAGGAAAAACAAAAATAACTTGGGGAAATAAGTTTCATTTATTGCCAATCAGATCAGAGTAGGGTAATAAGAAATAACATAAAATCTTAAAAAAAAACCCTCCCCACCACCCCTCCCTTCTTCCTGGGCTCAACTTTACTCCTGGATTCACTACCTCCTCCCTGCCAGTGGCTCAGGGGAACAGGGAATGGGGACTGTAGTCAGTTCTTCACACATTGTCTTTGTAGCTGCTTCCTCCTCAGGAGAAGACTCCTCACACTTCCCCTGCTCTAGGGTGTGGTCCTTCCCATGGGAAACAGTCCTCCATGAACTCCTCCAATATGAGTCCTTCCTATGGGCTGCAGTTTTCTGTGAACTGCTCCAGCTTGGATTCCCCATGGAGTCATAAATCCTGCCAGCGAACCTGCTCCAGCATAAGTTTCCCATGGGGTCACAGACTCCCTCAGGCATTCAAATGCTCCAGTGTGGGGTCCGTGCCACAGGCTGCAGGTAGATTTCTTCTCCATCATGGACCTCCAAGGTGGTAACTATGTCTTCATTGCTTTTGATTATAGCTACCCTCCTAATTATAGAACATTTTTGAAAAGTGCACAGAGTTTCTGACATTCATTCTGTAACTGTCCTTTGAAAGCATCAAATGAGGTTTGGTCATTCTTGACTCCCTACTGTTAGAAAGCATTAACAGCTGCTAGGCACCTTCTAAGCTGATCTAATATAAATTCGTCTTCCTTTGATAAACTCAAGGATTGGGCGAGTTCCTTGGTTTGTATAGCATGAACCTTTTTCCAACTTCTTACCCAAGGCTATACAATATGAGGAAAGATTCCATAATCCTTATGCTGAATTTTAGTGATTTATATGCAACTAGTCTTGTGAGTAGTCCCAAATAGTTCAACAGATGTATGTGTTTGAGTAAATGGTGTAAGGATTTAATAATCTGGATGAAAATATCTCTTCTTGCATGCATATGTTTGAAAGTTATTCAATAATAACATCATATTCTCTGAAAAGTTTATTTTCAACTTTTATTCTCTATTTAAAAATTCAACTCTTAAAGTTTGCAAAGTATTTTTTCATTTCACTCTGAGATTAGCAGGTTGCCTTTTAAATCATGACCTAAGAATTTCCTCCACATCTCAAGATCATGTGCCCACTGACTCTTCTGTGATGGGAGCAGTTTAGGCATAAGAGGAACTTTGTCCTCCAGCCCCAGCTAGAGGTTTGAGTTCAGGCTACTCAGCATTGCTCAGAATTGAGACCACACACAAGTTAAATTGCTAATTCTTTTGGTTCAGTGGCAAACACCTTCTTCAAGACATTTTAAAAATAAGGTGATGAAAAGAACAAAATCTGTTGCTCACAAATTTAGATCACTTGGAGTATTCACAAGTACCCAGAATGCTGTTCAAAGCCTCAAGACACCTTTTCCTTTCTAATACACGTAGTCCTTGAGAAATACTGACATCTGCTGTCAATATGGGTCTGGAACCAGCCTGGCAGGAGATTTTGTCTAGCTTATTACATTCTGCACCTCAGATGACCTCAAATTTTTCTGTGCTTCAGAGTATATTATTTCTCCTGAAATAAAACATGCCAGCTGTTAGTAGAAATGAGTATAACTCGGGGAATAATTTGAAAACAATTTGGAGCAATTTCCTTTGTTGTCATTGACCTAGGACTACCTGAGCACTGGTGATGGTCAGATGGAGTTTTGTGTTGATTTCTAGTTAATGGCTCATATAAAGAGCCATTTGGATTTTGCAATCTCTTTTTAGACTAAAGTAAGTGTTCACCCAATCACATAAATAAGAGGAAGTAATCACTAATAAACAAGAATGGAATCAACATGCAGATTTCTCTTGGTTTTTATGAGTTAAAATAAATGAAAGAATGAATGGATAAACATAAAATAAATAATAAGTAAAAGAAAAGTTCAGGATATTGTCAGGGCTGTTTTGAAAGCCTCCATTTTTGCTGATCAAAAATGTGTACTTTAAATTACTTACATATAAGTAAGAAACATCTTGTGAAGTGTCATTGTTCTTATTTTCTCACTAAACTTTGTGTGGAATTTAGCTTTCGGCAGTTTGGTTAAGGATCTAGCCAAAGGTCGTCTGGGATTTCCTGACAGTGGAGTAAGATAGACTGCTTCAGCAAGCAGTTCAAGATATCTACAAAAGAGCTGAGAATCTCTTGCTGGAGATACCCAGGGTTTTCTCATTTTCCTTCTGCTGTAATGCTTAAAACTAAGTGAAATGAGTTTTGAATGAAAACCGTCATTGTGGTTTGGTAGTCTGAACATGTAACACTACCAAGGGGTTGGAACGGGCTTGCTCTTTAGGTGTTGGTAGCTTAGTGTGTCATAAAGAGAAATAATTATGTTTGGTTACTGGGTTGCTTATCAGTAAGATATTATATATTACTTGTACTAAAAAATATTAATGAAAAAGTTTATTTTTCTAAAAAAACAAATATTTCCAAGTTATTTGTCAACCCTTCACATACTCCTTATCACGTGCCTTGACACATGTCCTAAATGAAACATATTTAATTCTAGAAGACAATCACATAAAAGCAGATTTGGTTGTGTTGGCAGTAGGAAGGCTATTAATTCCTCTTATATTATAAATAT
This sequence comes from Pomatostomus ruficeps, assembly GCA_013400735.1. Classification (NCBI taxonomy): domain Eukaryota; kingdom Metazoa; phylum Chordata; class Aves; order Passeriformes; family Timaliidae; genus Pomatostomus; species Pomatostomus ruficeps. Next base: position 57,139 of record VYZT01038903.1, on the reverse strand, counting down.
TCAAAATAACTTTTCTAATGTCCTAGAAAGGCAGCACAGATTTCAAATACATATGCAATAGTTGTTTCGGTTTTTTAAGGTTCATAAAATTATGAACATCTATCTGATTTGCTTTCATTCCTCCTACTGTTTACAATATTCCATACCTTATAAATTTGTCATGGTTTTCAGTTATAGGAAGTCCAGGTTCATCCTACATTAAAAAAAAAAAAAAAAGCAAGAATACTGCAAGCTTTGAAGGTACAGAACAAAAATATACAGTCACTGACTTTTATTAATCCCTCAATTCATTCTTCAAAGAATAATTATAATAAATCTTCTTTTAAATTTTATTTAAATTGTAGTTTATGTTACATTATTTTTCTTGACAAAAGGACTGACTATACTGAAAAATAAGTAAATCAATAAATCAGAGGTGATTGAAGCATTTTTGACATGTAGAGTGGAGTGAAAAAAGTCACACATTCATTTTTAGTTTAATAAGCCAGCTTGTGATCTATCTTTATTATTTTTGAAATATCACAAAATATTCCCTCTCAAATGAAATCTTGATTGGTATTGGCAATGGAAAATCTCCTCTTTCTGATGTTCTGTGTCTCCCATTCTGTGCTTATTGCATGCCTCCATGTGCAAAGTTCAGTTCTGGCCCGTTAGGTTTCACCTGAAGACAAAGGTGTCCCTGTGTGCTCCCAGCCCAGGAGGCCCAATGCACCCTGGGCTGCATCCAGAGTAGCGTGGGTAGCAGGTCAAGGGAAGGGGTTCTGCCCCTCTGCTCCGCTCTGATGACACTACACCTGCAGTATGCCTCCACATATGGGTTTCCCAGTACACCAAAGACATGGACCTGTTGGAGTGGGTCCAGAGGAGGGACACAAAAGTATTCAGAACACTGAAACACCTCTCCTATGAGGAAAAGTTGGGAGAGTTGGGGTTGTTCAACCTGCAGAAGTGAAAGCTCTGGGGATGCCATATTGCAGCCTTCCAGTACATGAGGGGGGTCTGTAAGAAAGATAGGAACAAACTTTTTAGCAGGCCTGCAATTGACAGGACAAAGGGCAATGGTTTTAAACTGGACAAGGCTAGGTATAGATTGGACATAATGAAGACATTTTTACAGTGAGGACAGTGTGACACAGAAACAGGTTGCCTGGAGAAGCTGTGGATGTGCCTTGTCTGAAAGTATTCAAAGTGTTAAAAGTGAGGTTGGATGTGGCTATGGTGCAACCTGGTCTAGTGAAAGATGTCTGTATCCATGGCAGGGGGTTGGGCTAGGTGATCCTTAAAGGTCCCTTACCACCCAAATAATTTCATGGTTCTGTGGATATCTTAATGTGAAAATGAAAGCAAAATAGACTGGGGAGATAATTTTGTCATCATGAAAAGAGCCACAACAGGATTACAGGGAGCAGTGGGCAGACCTCCACAAGGCTGTAGAATGTTTGGCATTAGCTCAGTGGAAAAAGATGATAATGTTCCATAAGAGACTCGTTTCATTGTCTCAGAAAGGTGTTTGCCATTAGATTTTTCTCCATTCCTTGTGAAGCCTTTATCTTCTATGATGCAGATAGCTAGAGTAATTCTATAACACATATATTCATTTTGTCAATTATGCATCTCAGATGCTGAGCACTGAGATAAAGAAATGGCCAGCATGTCAAAGACAGGTATTTAAAGGATGAAAATGAAAGAAAAACCTCGTCTTTGTAGGCTGAGGAAAAATATGATAGAAGTGAGGAAAAGGATCATACATATGTGGGAGTACAGTAACAGTTGCGTATGGCTGAAAAGACTGGACTGACAAGAAAGTGAAGAAACAGAATTATACTAAGAGCACTGCAGGGAAAAAAAAGGATTAGTATTAGGGAATACAGGAGTGAATGCACTGAGCATTTGTGAAAGAACAGGAAATAGATTGATGTTTATATAGAAAAGCTGAGGATAAAAGAGGAAAATACAGGTTGCAAATGGGTGGTTGTCACAGCTTCCATGGTTGCACCTCTAGTAGTAAATTAAAGAATGTCTAGAAACTTTCCTCGGTGCTAGCAATATTACTATATACTTAGAATTATTTGAATGATCCTTGAAACAGCTTTCATGCCTTTCCATGTCCAGTAGTTTACCGTGTACCAAGCACCATTCTCAGTAGGCTATCTTCATGCACACACCCTGTTTCGGAGATAAAAATATTTCATCAAGCCTGTATGAAGTGCTTTGTTCCAGATTGTGGTCCTGAACACATTTCTTTTAGCAGTGTAGATAAAACCAATCCATCTTTTTCTGAAGAGTAGCAGCAGCTAAAAGTTATTGTTTTTCTTCCAGAACCCTGAAACACTTAGATTTAGTCACAGGTAGACACATAGGAAAGGGTCCAGGAGAGAAAAGGGTCCCTGAGAAAAAGCCAAATAGTCATGGCACATACAAAGCAATCTGCTTTGCCAAATTGTGTAAAAAGGAGTTGCAGTTTCCCACGTCAGAGGGAAATGATGCAACTGCCCTGGTGTAAAGGCTATGCTGCTGTTTAGGCTGTTGGACTGGATGATTGCTGTAGGAAGGACCCTTCCAATGGGACCATTCTATTGTAATGGACACTGAAGAGGCAGCCTCATGCAAAGACTTTCTTCCACCCTAAGCAAATAAAATGTGGTTATTTTTCCTCCTTATCATACCAGAACTTAATTTCTTTCAAATCCTTCAATTTTATCACTGTGGTTAGTCGTACATGCTGTGTGTAGTCTCACATGCTGTGTGTACACTTACAAGGACCCTAGGAATAGAGGAATGTGCATGAAACCACCTTTTGCTTTATTCTTTTCTACATAACTTCACCTGCAGTTTTCAGCACCTCTTTCATGTAGGCATAAAGGAAGGCTGAGTCAAAGAATTAAATGCATTTTATTCTTCGCAGCATGTAAAGCATGTGATTAGAAAGAAAAGGGCCTATTTGAGGTCACAGATTGCAGAGGAAAACAGCATTTACTCTCAGCCCACAAAAGGTCTTGATTTTGATTGACTTAATTCGAACCCCTAAGGTTCTGGGGGAGAAGGAGAGTTCAGTTTCCTTTGTTTTGTTTTGGGGGTTTTTAAAGAGCTAGTTCCCACAGAGTAATTTTGAATATTACAGAGAAAAACTTAAAAAGCCTTTTTCAAGCACTCTATTTGTTCCATAATGAAAACGTTTGAAAATTCAAAGCTCAATTAGCTCTAGAGTTTATTTTTTAAAAGAACTATTTACAAGAGCTAAAGAAGCACTCTTTTCCTCTTTTTACACCAGGATTATCCTATTCACTTCAAGGAATTTACAGACTAGGTATACAGAAATATATATGAGAGGAGAATTTTAATTTAGCTGTTTACCCTACATTACAAAATTCTGTGTTGCACAGACTCCTAGATCTCCCATTTTTGTAAGACAGGATAAGCAGACACATCCTCAAAATGTTCCATAGTGCTCAAAAAAAGTTAGGAAAGGATTCCCATATACTCAGAATCATAAAAATGTTTAGGTTGCAAAAGACCTTCTAAATCTTCAAATGCAACTGTTAACCCAGCACTGCCAAGTCCACCACTAAACCATGTTCCTAAGTGCCACATCAACACATCTTTTAAATATCTCCAGGGATGGCGACTCTATCACTTCCCTGGGGAGCCTTTTCCAATGCTTGATAACCCTCTCCATGAAGAAACTTTTTCTGATAGTGTCTAAACCATCCCTGTTGAAACTTGAGGTCATGTCCTATCACTTGATCCTTGGGAGAAAAGACAAACACCCACTTTGCCCCACCTGACTTTCAAATAGTTGCAAAAAGCAATAAGGTCTCCTCTGGAATTCTATTTCTCCAGACTAAACATTCCCAGCTCACTCAGCCTCTCTTCATAGGATTTGTGCTCCAGACCCTTCCCCAGCTCCACTGCCCTTCTCTGGACACACTCCCACATCTCAATGTCCTTCTTGTAGTGAGGGGCCCAGAACTGAACACAGGATTCGAGATGTGGCTTCTGCAGGGCCACGTACACAGGTACAATCCCTGCCCTGGTCCTGCGGGCCACACTATACCTGATACAGGCCAAGAATGACATTGGCCTTCTTGGCCACCTGCACACACAGCTGGATCATGTTCAACTGGCTGTTGACCCACAGCTCTGAGTCCTTTTCTGCTGGGCAGCTTTCCAGCCCCTCTTCCCGCAGCCTGTAGCACTGCATGGGGTTGTTATGACCAATATACTTGTTACCCTATATGTGCAGAATTAAATGCATCAACTCAGAACATTTTATACTGTAAATGTTGGACAAGGCTGGTAGGGAGCAAATGAAGAAAAAACAGCTTTGCTCACAAACCTCAAGACTTTTCAGTAATTTTCTCACCAAGATTCATATTTCCCATCATTCAGCAACATAGGCTCTCAGGACACCAATTCAATTTACCAGTTAAATTAATTTATTTAGGCAGTATAGTGATCAGCAAAACCTGGAAGTTTTCAAATCAGATAGTATTATGCACTGGAGCGTAGCCTACCCTCAGGTTCTCAGTCCCTTTTTACACACAATCACCCTGCACAGACAGCACCACACTCTGTCTTCCACAGTTTTGTTGGTTCATTCCTCTACTCATTGAAGCTTTTCTGCAGGCTTAATGGTTAGTTTACAAATTGGGGTTACATGGTCAGATTGTGCATCTTCCCTCTTCTCCTCTCAAGATGTCCCTAACCAACCCTAGATCTTGAGTCTGCTGGGTTCAGGCACACACCCCACAAGGTGAGACACACTTCATGGCAAATGTTTCTATTCAATCTGTGACACTCATGCTAAGCTCTGTACTGACATGCCTTTTCCCCCAAAATATATTAAATTTTGTAATGAAACAGAGGAGGAGAGGTCTCATGTAAAGATAATGTTAGAAAAGAAGCAAAAAACCCCAGCCTAGGAGATGGAATTGTATATTTTTTAGTATGCCATTGGAAATTTTCTCTATAAAGTCCATTTATCTGGCTCTGAGGAACAGACATTTTAGGTAGATTTGTCTCATTTTGAAGTATTGCATTAATGGAAATCACATTCTGTTGTTCATGCCTTTCATTTCCTGGAACAGCTAAGGACATACTGTAATAAAAGATTTCATGCTACACACTTCTCAACAGGTGTCAGCGGGGCAGTTTGCAAAGTAAGGAAAGCATAAACAGGGCAAGGGCTTTTATGCCATGACTAAATGAATTTCTAAACAAAGTGTTTTAAAAGCATGAGGGCAGCTGAGTGCTGAGTAAATTTGCATTTGAAAATGTACCCATTTATTCTCTTCCTTCAGTTCTTCAGATACAATGAGTCAGGCCAAATGCTGACGTAAATGAAATCCAGGGTACTCAATTCAGAACATCCCACAGGTGATGGCTGTGCTAAGCCAATAGTGCTGGGAAGTTAATTAGGAACTGGATCCAGCAAATACTTAGTCATAATTTCTCCAGGAAAATCGTGGATTGGAGGGCTCAAAATAACATGGACAGATGCTGTCTTCTGGATCAAGCAGTGTGATTTTCGCCTATTCCAGCTGTCCCCTATTTATCACCTTTTGAAGATTTCCTGTTCTGTAGCTCTTCTGATATCAAGGGCTGCATGGAAGTGGTTTCTAATGTGCACCAGGCATGCCCAGAACAGGAAAGGGAACACTAAAATGGCACTGAAGCCAAGGGTTTGTTTTCCCTCCCTAGGTCTGCTGGGTAACTTCACACCTTTTTAAAAATGCATGTGTATTTATATACAGTGAATGGTTTTCAATTTCCTGAGGGAACAGAATGATGAGGGGACTCCTGAGGTAGTTTGGTATCATGACCTTAAAAACACAACTTTCTCATACATGTGTTCTCATTTGAAAAGTACTGAGAATAGACTAAGGAAAAAAAAAAAAGCCCATCAAATGAATATCTCAACCTGATTATTATAATTGACAAGACAAGCTGTTTGACACTAAAGAGCACCAAAATGATGACTGGTTTTCATTTTAAATTCTTCCTTTTGGGAAAGAAAGAAAAAAATATCACTTCATTCACGTGAAAGAAATTTCCTTTTTAAAAAAAATTTAAATCACAAAAGTGTAATCTCAACTACATATCCTGAAAACAAAAATAGTGATTTAGGGTAGCATCTTTCTCACTGGAAATGCATCATCATTTATTTGTAAAGTTGATAATTAAGAAAGATTCCTCTTTTGAAGAGGCTGGAGCTCAGAAGATTGTGTAGTGATGCCCTAGAACCAGAAAACTGCTCATATATTTTACTGAAAATCAATTTTCATTATATTGTGTCCATATTGTTTTAAAACACAGACATTAGTCTTGGTACAAAACAATATGGAAATTGTGGTCATACAGCTATGCTATCTCTTAGAAAGAAAGATTATTCTTATTTGTAGTGCAAAATGCCCTATCTAGTAGGCCCTGGTTATTGGGATAGTTGGAACAGTGTAGTGACAGAGAAACATTAAATTTCTTTACAAAAGGTATAATTAATAGACACTGTACACAATTTTTAATATAAATACAATATTCTTATATCTTTTAGGGTAGACAGAGGAGAAAGAAATTAAAGATTACCACATTTCTAAGAGGGTTTTAAAGCATAAAACTTTCAGGATGTCTACTAATGATCTGACTAATAGGAAACAATATCTGTCATAATAACTTGCCCATCCATTATAAATAGATATAGAATAATTATTTCAATTTTAGATCAAGGCTTGAAAGGATATTTGGGCTTTAAAATAACACTTCATTTAGAGAGAAATGCTGGTTTTTTTCAACTTACACTACTCAAAAGTAATTTCGGGAGTCACGCAATCACAGACCTTAGCAGTCATTGCAGCTAACATTTACATGGATTGTCAATACCTCACTGAAAGGGAGTGAGCAACCTCTTCACTGAGCATCTTCTGTTAGGCATTGGCAACTCCTAGGGTAGGGAAGACTTCTATTAACTTTACAGCTCTGAAGTCTGGGGGAAAAAACCACTTAAATATTTGTTTCTTATGGTTTACTGTAATGCAGAAGCCAGGAAAAAAAGGATTGATAGAAACATGTTCCACATGCTTGGGATAGAATCTCTTAGTTTTGTTTCCATATGTATAATGAAAGACTTTCTGAAATTTATACATGGCCTAATGTTTTGAAAGATGATTCTGCATACAAGTTAGGTGCTGTAGCTACAAGATCCACCATGCACTCTGAATGGAAACACAGAATAAATTGAGGCAGAGCATCATAAGTTCTTCTCAGTCAAAAGAACTTTTCTGTCAGTGCACAGGCCAAAAGTTAGTGTTCCAATAATGAACATTACTTAACACTACAGCCTATTTAAATTTTTCTAACACTGCTAATTTGAGTTTTAAATACTCAGCATTTCCACAAAAAGGGTTGAGCAATGCCCATGTCAGAAGCCCTAGTTATCACCAGCTTTTTCATTATCCAGTAACATCAGAGGAGTAAAAAGGCAGCATTAATAAGATATGTACCTTAGTCAGTGCTTCTGAAACTGCATATGTACAATTTCAGATCTCTTTCAATATTCCACTACCTCACTAGAGGTGACTTACTTTTAGACATGTGGAGCGAATTGTTACTTCTAATTAAATGAAATCCAAACTACTTATTTGGTTATTAGAGATCGGCAGTAAAATTTGCATCAATTTTGAACATGGGATGGCTTTATTTTAAGAGATGCTCAGCATCTGATGTTCTTTGGTACCTACAAGAACTGCATTAATGATAGCTGCCTACTCAAACAAATGTTGCAGGATTGTGAACCATTACTTATATTTAGGTTTTAACTTTCAGCAGAAATATGTGGGTGATACAAAGAAAAAGATGTTCTAAAGATATCATGGAACAAGTATAGATTGTCTGATGAGCTTGGAGAGTGTAGATCACTTTGTTTTAGATGGATTTCTGTCAGAAATGGTTTAGGTATATCCGGATGGGTTGGATGGGATTACCAGTAGTACCTGTATTCTCTGCAGCTTTATAATTTTATAGATAGGACAATAAATATTTGGGGTTGGGATAACAGAATTGTCCAGTTTCCTCAGCAAGATCAAATTGAGTACCACAGCTAGAATAGTTTTCTAACATTTAATAGTTTAATTTGGAAATAATGACATTTCATCCCATTATAGTGAAAGATGTGGCTGATGTCATTGGAAGACCTCTCTCAGTTATTTATCAATGGTCTTGGGAATATGCAGAGGTTCCAGACAACTGGAAGCTAGCAAATGTTATTCCAATCTTCAAGAGGGCAAGAAAGAAGACCCTGATAATTATAAGCCTGTCAGTCTTGCTTTGGTGCCTGGTAAAATTATGGAGAAGATTACTGAGGAAGTTATTGAGAAACACTTGAAAGACAATGCAGTCATCACTCAAAGTTAGCAGAGGTTCATGAAGGCAAAATTGTGCTTCAACACAACTTAATTTCCTTTTATGACAGAGCTACCTGACTAATGGATAAAAGAGAAGGCACCAGACATGGGGTTTTCATTTATTTTAGAAAGGCTTTCGATACTTTCTCTTATTGTATCCTTCTATACAACTTGTCCAGCACACCTCCAGTCATGTATACAATACAATGTGTGACCATCTGGCTGAAGAGTTGGACCCGAAAAGTATTGGGAGACATGGGTTAGAAACCAGAGGTTGGTGAGGAGATTGGAAATTGCTCAAGTGACCTTGCAATTGGGAATAACTTTTGACAAGCCAGTGCAAACAGCAGGCCAGGGATCCTCTGGCATGGACCACAGTGTCTGTGTCTCTTCTTGTGAGCCTCTGCCCAGGTGTTGCTTTACCTGGTTTGCAAGACAATGAAAATAAATTTACTCTTTCTGTTCTAGCCACAAGTTTGAGGTTGTTCCAACTGTCTGCCTGTGTTGACTCACACAAAGAGTTGCAGTAAATGGAGCAACTTTTGGATGGTGGCCAGTCACTGGTGGTGTTCTCCAGGGTTCAATTTTATGGCAAGTTCCCATCAATGTTTTTATCAGACCTGGATGCTGGAATTTAATGCACACTAAACTTGTCAACTAAGCTAAATTAGGAGGACTTGTTGACTTCCTTGGGGATAGAGAGGCCTTTACAGAGAAACCTTCATGGGTTAAAGGGCTGGGCAGTCACCAACCGCATGAATTTTAACAAGGGCAAATGCCAGATCCTGCATGTGTGATGGTGTTATCCTGGATGAAGGTACACACTGTGGACAAAAGACTGGAGTGCAGCCCTGCAGAACGAGAGGTTCTGGTTGATGGCAAGCTCAGTATAAGTCAACAATATGCCCTGATGGCCAGAAGGGCCAACTGTATCCTGGGGTGCATTAGGAGCAGTAGAGCTAACCAGCATGGAGAAGTGATTTTCACACTGTAACCAGCATTGTCACACCCTCACCTCGAGAACTATGTGAATTTTGATTTCCAAAATATAGGATAGATATAAAAATATTAGAATGAACCAAATTTTTTAAGTTGCCCTGTGGAGAGTCAATTATCCTTCTGGTTCTTTTCAAACTCACGATATTCTATGATTCTATGAATCGTGGAAATTGGGGTAGGAGAGAAAACATTTGTCAGGGAAACATAAAAGAAGAATTCATTCTTTTAAATGACAATATGTAGTTCAATTTTGAAACAAATAACATGGTTTATTGCCTGAATTTTTCATTATGCATTTCTAAGAATTTCAAACGTATATATGTTCAGAAAAATGCATTTATCAAATGCTTAACTGTACTAATTAGGCATCTCTTCCAGCCTCATATTGTGAAAATGATATGAACTACTACTATGCATCTGGAATATAAATTTGATCAAAATTAATAGGAAAAAAAGACCCACTTCATAAAGCCACATCCAACTTGGTTTGTCTGAATAGCAAGCTAAATATATATCTGTCTTAGAAGAGATTTTATTTCATTCTCTACTGTTTGAATTTCTTATACAAAGGCTTAAAACAGATCTTATTCTTCATTTATTTGTTTATTACATTTATTCTCAGAATTCTTTTTATTATATTCACCTAGATACAATTTAGGTTTGTGATTTACTATCAAATTCATTATTTAGTATTTTTTGCTTTATAGTGTAATGGTGTCTAGTTTATATCAAAACATTTATTGTGTTGACTGCACTGTATTTTCCTCAGTATTATATATTTCAATCTATTTCTAAGTATGTACAAATATATGTAAAAATGTTAGAAATATTCTTTTGTACTTTCTTATTTGACAAGTGTTTCTTATGAAATATTCCATGTAGGTGATTGAAAGTGATTTTAAGGAAGAAGTGATTTATTTATATTCATAAAAAATTCACCTTTTTCCCCCATTAATTATGTTTCCTAGTTCACCTACTTTGGGGATAAGAAAAATTACTTTTTCTTACTTATTTTTTTTTTCTTATTTAACTTTATTTTTGGGCTAACTTACTGAGTTCTGGTTATAATGTAGTAAGTATTGTCTAAACTATGTTAATAAATCATACATCAAACTAAAATGTCATCGTTAATTAAAAAGAACTTATTATTTCTTGTATGCCTTAGTGTGCTAGTTAGGTTTGGAACAATCACTGTGTTTGCTTTTAACTAAAGATGCATTATATGGTTTTTAATTAGACTATTTTAGGATAGATATAGCATTAACAACCTGTTGAGACAGCTACCCCGTGATATATGACAGAAGTGAGCAAAGATACTGCCTCACATGAAAAAAAGAGGTTCTAGAGAACATTGCAGTGGGAAAGCTTAATGATTAATGCCTACCATTAAGATATACCCATCATCTCCATATAGTCCATCTTTACAATAGACCTTGAAGGCACATTCAACCCACCTGAGCATATCCTCAAACACATCTGTTTGTAACATGAAGGTAATACATTTCCAGACAACAGCAACAGAACAGATTGCCTAGCAGACAGTAGGAGATAATTCAGCAGCCTTTTCTTCAGACAAATGAACCAACTTGCCAGCTTAGAAATGTTAACTGCTTTATCTCATTTGCAGAGTTTTCTGTTTGTGCCATAGAGTTTATTTGCCCACATACACCTAAGATCTGGCTAGGCTAATGAAAGCTCCAAACCCCTTAAAGTATACAAAGCCCTTACATAATGCCCCAACTGACTTTACAACGAAAAAACAATAAGCGTGGATACTTGGATACACAGAAGTTCTCTTAGTGAAAATCCCAGTTGTATCACCTCTTTTTCACAACTAATATTACAGAAGTATGGAATGGTTTGGCTTGGAAGGTACCTGCAAGGTGACCTAGTTCCAACATTTCCACCATGGGGAGGGTCACCTTCCACTAGACCAGGTTGTTCAAAACCCCATCCAACCTGGCCTTTAACACTTACAGGGAAGAAAGATCCATCCCTTCTCTGGTTAACCTGCTCCAGTGGGACATTATGATTCCCAGAAAATGTGGGATTGAAAGAAAAGAATTCTTTCCCTCCCACCAAAAAATCACTGCATTACCGCAGTCTGGGGATTCCAAAAAACAAGCCTATGTGGAACACATTGCAGAGGAACAAGTGCCTAGGTATTGACAACTACGTTAGTCATTTTATGTGGCAGTGACCCAGCCTGCCTTCTCGATGAAAACTAATGAAATATTTTTCCTCTCAGGACAGTCAGAGAGATAGAGAAACCATGGCTGATGAATCTCCTGATCCTCCCGCGTTTTAGCTTGTCAGTCAAAGTCTCTGTTCCACCCCTTTTCCCTCAGAGTTATTTTAATATTCGTAAGATTATTTTAATATTCAGCAAGTGCCGGAAAGTTCTGCCGTTCTATTATGTTGATTGGTTAGTTCAAATATGTTCCTCCCCTGTTCAGAACTTACTGGATATCTGTCACTCCTCATCATTCTCTGATTTGTGGAATCCTGGACCCTCCCCTCTGTATCCTCCTGTTTCCGTTCCCCTTTAAAATACCGTGTCACCGTTCCACAGCCCGCATCTCGTGACAGTAAAGCCTGAGGTGGTGCTACGGATGGGTCCGCTCCCGCTTCTTTGTTCCCGCCTTCACTTCTTTACTATCGGCCGCTTGTGCCTTATAGGCTGCGGAGCCGACAGCTAGGTAAAAGGGATAGATAGAGAGCTGTGTCTCTGCAGGAGGTCTATCCGGCCAAATGCACTTCAGCACCCGCAGGCTACCGGGCAACCTGAGCGGTCAGCGATAATTTTATCGCTCCTTTGCTATGTAGCCTGGGAGGTAAAAAGTGAGTGAAACTGAGCCCAACAGAGCACAAGACTCAATAAGGATATGGAAACTCCCTTTACAAAAAATTATGCAGGTACAAGAGAGGCCTGCAAGAAGACACCTGGGAATTACAGCTTGCTAATGACCTGCTATCAAACACTGAAAAAGCACAGCCATGTGATCTGGGTGAAAAAGTGCATCTGCTTTTGTAAAAAAATAGTAGTAACAAAGCAATGGAAGT